>CM066336.1:12058736-12203736 GCA_033807585.1 Hydrophis major | reverse complement strand
GTAACAATGGAACTCCAGGATGTCTACTTAAACTGCAGGCAAGGAACTGGATATTTGACATGCATATCCAGGAATGTCACCTATTGGTTTCAGTGGGATAATTCCTGACTTTGGTGCAGAGTTCTAATTGCATGAATGCAACTAGCATACACAACTTTTAAAAGTTGGGGGAGATCTGAGCAGTAGTTACATTGCTGAAGTTCAGGAAGAAGTTAATGGTTGCTCACTACACTTCCAGATAAGAAGCTTCCCTCCCCATCTTGCTACTGGTTTGACTCAACCCAAGCACTCATCCTGGCTTTTCAACACCTTAGAACAAGAGTCCCCAACCCCTGGGCCACAGACCACTCTTGGGCTGCAGCCCATTCAGAACCGGGCCGCAAAAGCAATGGGTGAGCATGTGCGCAGGTCTATTTGCACGAGCAGCGGATAAGTGTGCCAGTGTGCAAAGCTTCATTTATGCAAGTGGTGACTGCATCAGAGGTGGTATTCAGCAGGTTCTGACCAGTTCTGGAGAACCGGTAGAGGAAATTTTGAATAGTTTGGAGAACCGGCAAATCCCACCTCTGACTGGCCCCGCCCCCATCTATTCTCTGCCTCCTGAGTCCCAACTGATCGGCTGGGTCTCCTTTTGTTGCCCTGCACAGGAGAATGGAGCTGGAAAGCAGGTTAGTGGGGTGGGGTGGGAATGGGTTTTTTGCAGTAATCTTCCCCTGTCACGCCCACAAGCCACGCCCACAGAACCAGTATTAAAAATTTTTTGAATCCCACCACTGGTATGCAGGCCCGCCACTCACGCAAATGGAACCCATCTGGAAAGGTTGGGGGACCTGATGCCTTAGAAAAATTGTTGGAAAATCTGACTTGGAGTCTGTTTTGAGTTGTCTAATTTGGATCACGCCTTCAAGTTTGAAGGTACACCTGTTTACCTCTGTCCTCAAAGCAGGAAGTTACATGAGTTGGATTCCCACACTTCCTATGCCTCAAAAGTTACTTTTGAAGGAATCACACTCTAGTTAAATGTCAAGACTCCCTTGGCTTACATTTGGCTAAAATTTTGACTCAATTGTTTTAGATACTTGCTTGGCTAAATCCAGGTAGTCCTTGACTAATGACCATAATTACAGTTGTAAGTCATTGCGGTCACAAGTCAGGACATCACATGATCAGAAGTGAATTTCTGGCTTTTTTCACAGCAATAATTTTATGAATGCAAAGGTCATTAAACAAACCCATTTATCTGTTTGGGCATTTTGGGGCAAAAATTGGCAAAAAACATCATGGATGTCCTATCTTTAGAAGATTATCTTTAACAATATAGACATTTGATGGCCCTCTAACAAAATGAAGGTGCAGTTCCTCAAATAACATATTTAATTTAAACCCAGAGCTTCTGATTGCTCAAGGTTGACTCAGCCTTCCATCCTTCTGAGGTGGGTAAAATGAGGACCCAGATTGTTGGGGGCAATAGGCTGATTTTGTAAACTGCTTAGAGAGGGCTGTAAAAGCACTGTAAAGTGCTATATAAGTCTAAGTGCTTTTGCTTCTTTCCTTTTCACCCATTTACTGAGCTTTCCTTTGCAGATTTCTGCAAGGTAGCTGACTGTTCATTGTTGATGTTTTTGGCATACTGCCCTGGGAACTAGCTGTCAACCCATCTCCCACAGAAAGAGTAGAGAACAAGGTCTCGTGTTCAATCCCACTCTAATTTCTAATGACCTCCACATCACTGAGGCTGAGTTTGTACGAATGTTTTACGCAGACTGGGACCGTGGTTTCTCAGACCAGGCAGGGAGAGATCCTTGAGTCCAGGTAAACTTTCTCCAGGAGAGGAGACTTCCAGCATGAAAGTCAGGAGGAGAAAGGATTGGGCTTCTCTGTGCAGCTCTTTCCTTTCCCCAAGTCTGGTCTGTCACCTGTCTAACTGATTACCTGAAAAGGACTCAAATCTCTGCCTTTTTGGACAGCTTAAAGTAGGAGAACTGGGAATGACAGTAATTGAATGTGTCCCTCTCTTTGTTGTCGTTTCAGAAAGGTGAGTGGTAACCTCTTCCAAGGTCTCTGAAATCAAAGTGGAAGAGCAGGAAGAGAGAACTGCACGCACATGCTCACCAAGACAAAGCTGCAGCCTGCCGTCTCTGTGTGCGTTTTTCCCTCCCTCCCCAAGCCAAGGAAAGACACAGAGACGGATGGTTGCAAGACGAACGTAGGAACCTCAAGGTTTGCATGCATGAGCAAAGAACAGGAGGCACTTCCTGAGCTGCTTCTTGTCCTTTGAAGACTTGCCACAGACAACGGCACTGCCATGGCTCGGTTTAAAGCTTCAGCAGCACAATTCGCAAGGAAAATATTTGGACTGCAACTTTTGGACCGTTTTCCTGCTTTGAAGTAGTTTGTCATGCTTTACCAGTGTGAACTCTATTGACCCACATCCCGCCCCCACCCCTTCCCCCCTATTACTTCAGGATTCCCCCCCCCCCGCCCCCCACCGAATCAAATAGCAACTTGTGACACTTTGAAATCTTGAATCTACAGTGGCCCTTTGGCAGCTCTGCTTTCCTCTCCGATGCAAGCCAAGCAGGAAAGCTACAGGGGAGACCTCCCTTTGCTGTAAATGAAGCCTGGTGACCGTTTCCTGAAATAGCATTTCCAGTCCATCCCCACCCCCCACCCCGCTCCCCCTTTCAGAGGCCATGGATCCTGAACAAAGCAAGAGGAGCACAAAAAAGGGGGATGAGGCTCCAAGGAAAAGGCTGGTGAAAGGAGAAGCTTTTCAAAGCAATGTCTCCTCCATGACTCCCTATCCAAGCAGTTCTGGTCCGCTGCCAGGCTCTCCCCTCCACGATGTTGCACCCCAGCCACGTTTTTCAAGGGAGGAGGCTCAGGAGAAGGCAGGACAAGCTCAACCCAAGCATTCCTCTTTTGAGCATCCATCCCACGTGGCCCAACTTCAGCAGCACTCCTTGTCACCAGCATACAGGACTCCCCGAAAGCAAGAGAGCCTTCTTGAAGGCCCTACTTGGCAGCTTGTGGACCCAGCAAGATCAGTTCCTTCTGGCTCATTCCCTTCTCCTGCACTCCCTTCCAGTCACGGTCAGATCTTACCATCCTGCTCCTCGGTTTCTACTGAAGAAGACAAGCTCCCTGTTCAAAAGGTCTACATCCCTCGTAGTTTGCAGGTTTCTTTGAAGCCATCTGAAGAAGGACACAAAAAGGAAAAGAAGCCACAGAAGCCAGGCAAATACATTTGCCAGTACTGTAGCCGGCCTTGTGCCAAACCAAGCGTTCTTCAGAAACACATCCGATCCCACACAGGCGAGCGACCCTATCCATGTGTTCCCTGTGGCTTTTCCTTCAAAACGAAAAGCAACTTGTACAAGCACCGAAAATCTCATGCCCATCGCATCAAAGCTGGGTTATCTTCAGGGACTGCGACAGAATTGTACCCTTCCAGCTTGGAGGTGGAGAAGATGGGCGGGGAGGAATTTGAAGAGCCCACAGAAGGAGAAAGCACAGATTCTGAAGAGGAGACCAGAAGCACTCCGGGCCATTTGCTGGAACTGTCGACCAGGCGAAAGCAAACTATGTTGTACAGTGCAGGAAGTCAAGGTTCAAGCCAAGAAAGCTCCTCTTTCGCCCATTCGAGCATGTCTCAATCCCTTGACGACAGCAGTACTTTCGTGGAGCCATCACCAGACCTTGCCCAAAGTCATAAATCGGAAGAAACACACACTATCAAACAAAAGCTCGCCCTCCGTCTGAGTGAGAGGAAGAAAGTTATTGAGGAACAAGCTTTCCTTAGTCCTGGCAGTAAAGGAAGCACCGAATCAGGCTACTTCTCAAGATCAGAGAGCGCCGAGCAGCAAATCAGCCCACCAAATACTAATGCGAAATCCTACGCGGAAATCATTTTTGGCAAATGTGGGCGGATAGGCCAGCGGACTGCTATGTTGGCCACAACCACCGCCCAAGAATTCCCCCCAGTATCGTCTGAAGAAAAGTTGAGTGCCGTTCCTTTGTCTGTCCCTCGGACACAGGTTATTGAACATATCACCAAGCTGATCACTATCAACGAGGCAGTTGTTGATACTAGTGAAATTGATAGTGTTAAACCGAGAAGGAGTTCTTTGTCTAGACGGAGCAGTATCGAATCTCCAAAGCCTGGCTCTTACAGAGAACCCTTTCAGCTGGACATCAAACCTGGTTCCAGTAGCCAACCAGACCCATCCAAGTCACTGACATCCCACATTGAAAAAATGAAGCCTGAACCATCCTTGTTATCGTTCCAGCCATCCCACAGTGCCACGGAGACAGTGCCTCTTCTACGAAGCCACTCTATGCCTTCAGCTGTATGCACTATGAGTTCTTCTCACTCCTTTAGAGGTAGCTATTCTTTTGATGATCACATTGCTGAATCGGAGGTCTTTAGCCGCAGTCAGATGTCTTCCCATCCCCGGATGCTAAAACGGCAGCCAGCTATTGAGCTACCATTCGGAATGGAGTACAGCTCAGAAGAGGTTGGCGCAGCAGGCAAAGAAAGCTTTTCCAGATCTTCAGAAGAACAAGAGACCAAGGAGAGTGAGTTGACCAAAAAGTCAAGGAAGGGCACCAAAACAAAAGGATTTATGTACGAGTGCAATATCTGTGGCGCTCGGTACAAGAAAAGAGATAATTATGAAGCCCACAAGAAGTACTATTGTTCAGAACTTCAGATCTCCAAACCTCATTCTTCCAGTTCATATACATTATCCGAAATGGAGAAAGGGTTGATGGAATCTGACCCAGGGCCACAAGTGATGCATTATAAGCTGGGAACTAGTTTAGAACTGACTCCACTGAGGAAGAGGCGGAAAGAAAAGAGTCTTGGTGATGATGAAGATCCACCAGCTTTTGAGTTGACTGAACCATCCTTTTCTAGAAGTGGACCAGCCACTCAGTTTATTGGGTTGAAACCCAGTGAGGTGGTCTTGAACCTCACTTCCAAGTCTGTGAAGCCAGCAGTGGATCCCACTCAATCTGTGCCTCTTTCCAGTGTTAGTACAAGTTTTCATCCTAGAACTGCAAATCTCCCATTTACTCCAGAAGGCAAAGAGAGGAGAACAACCTCAAAAGAGATCTCTGTCATCCAACATACAAGTTCCTTTGAGAAGTCCGATTCCATAGAACAGCACAGTAGCTTAGAAGAAGAAAAGCTGCTCTTGCCTTATGCCTCCCAACCAGAGGTCCAACTTGGCCGACCAACTCACTCTCTTCAGCCAAAGCTTGTGCGTCAACCTAATATTCAAGTCCCTGAGATTCTGGTCACTGAAGAACCTGACCGCCCAGAAATGGAACCAGAACCTCCACCAAAAGAGCCAGAAAAGATGGAGACATTCCAGTGGCCACAGAGAAGCCAGTCTCTCTCCCAACTTCCTGCAGAGAAATTGCCACCCAAAAAGAAGAGGCTACGGCTAGCAGAAATGGCCCAATCTTCTGGAGAATCCAGTTTTGAATCCATCAGAAGCCCGAGTCAGGAAAGTAGCATCTCCCACGCTTCTAGTCACTCAACTTCCTTTGAGCGAGAGGAAACTGCTTCTCAATTCTCTGAATCCCATGGCAAACCCCTTGGCCTTGGCCCCCACATGTTAACAGTACCAAGTTCCCATCTCCACCACCATCACCATCATTCCCGAGAAATGAGGAGGTCTGCTTCAGAACAGACACCCAATGTCTCACATTCCTCTCCAATGTCAGAGATCCGCAGCAAATCATTTGACTACGGGAGTTTGTCTTCATCTCCTTCTACGTCCCAAACTCCAACCACAACCACTGCTCCACCGGAGAGGAGAAAGTGCTTTTTGGTCCGGCAGGCATCTCTCACAAGGCATCCAGAGCATGAACCAGACTCTGCCTCCAAAGGATCAGCTGAGACAGAGGAATCCGTGCAACCTTCAACTCAGTCTCCTGCCACAAGCTTGCCACTTCAACAGCCGCCTTCCTCCTCTTCTTCCTCTTCTCACAGAGGGTACCCAGCTGACAAGGATCAGCCAAAAGACTGTCCCGAGTCCTCATGTACATATCCCTACACTGAAGCTCTGCAAGTGGTCCATCCTCCTGTCCCTCATTTAACCCTCCATGAAAAACAGTATATGGGCCCACAGATCTCTCTCTTACCATTCCAGCATCTTTTGCCACCTCTAGAGCATTCAGTTGAGCTTTTCTCCACTCAGACCATGGCAGACATCTTCTCCAATCACTATTCCATCCCTCATGTCCCTCATTCCTTATTTCAGAGTGCAGCACTTCCTCTCCAAGAAGCCTTGCTGCATCCAGGCCAGTTACACATAGCCCCTCCGCTGCTGTCGCATCCAGCTGATATCGTCATCAGGCCGAGCCCGTCGATCTTGCCCTTGCATTACCCAGGATCTTCGCCGCTCCCTTCTGCGTTGTTTCTGCCTCTTCAGTCACAGCTTGCTCTCCAACTGCCAAGTGACATTGGTGCCCACTTGCCCCATCTCAAATCCAGCCTCTCTCCTGAAATCGGAAGCCGTACCTTCTCACCATCTATAGATTACGGCACTGAGAACCAGCTGCATATTTTAACTCGGCCAAGTAGTCCCTCTGCGTCCATCTCCATTTCTCAGTTGGTGGTACCCGCCTGTTCGGAGCCTGTGGTATCCCTGGTTGTCCCAGTTCGCATCCAGGCTAACATGCCGTCCTATGGAAGCGCAATGTACACCACTCTTTCCCAAATCTTAGTCACTCAGTCCCACTGTAGCGCCTCTTCAATCCTACTGCCAAAATTTGAGGACTATCAGGCCAAGGGGACTCTGGTCTGCACTGCTAATGTTCACAGCGTTGGCCTTGATCTGGCACAAATGATTACAGAGGAGCAGAAAACTTTGATCCACGGTCCGTACCTGCGGCTGCCATTTTCTCTATCGGAAAGCAAAGGTTACTTTCCCTTGGGCCCCATGTCTGAAGGCATCTTGGATCTCGAAGGGAGCCCATCAAATGCTGGAGGAAGCAAGCGGATGCTTTCTCCAGCTGGGAGTTTGGAGCTCACCATGGAAACCCAGCAGCAGAAACGGGTGAAGGAAGAAGAAGAAGAAGAGTTATCCGAGACAGAAGAGAAGCTGGAAATAGTGATGATGTCCAATACAATAGAGGAAGGGAAAAAACATGATCATACAGCCGCCAAGTCAGAAACGCTCCTTGATATATTGTCTGGACATCCAGAATCCCCCAAAGGCCAGGTTGCCTTAAACCTGGTCTTGCCACAGTCTGAGGCCTCCAGTTTTGCAGTTCGGAAGGAATGTAAGCAGCCAACGGGAAAGAAGCCTGAAGGCAAGCATACTCCCGAGGAAGTGAAGAAGGAGGATTTGAAAGAACCAGCAGAAGCCTTGGTAGCAAGTCCTCTGAGCTCAGCATGTTCCTCAGAGGTTGCACAAAGCTCCAAGAAGTCTCAGGACAGTACAGATGTTAAGAAGGTACTTCTGTTTCCCAGTCTCCACACAACTACTAATGTCAGTTGGTGCTATTTAAATTACACAAAACCAAATCACAGTCAACAAGTTGACCACAGTTCCTCGGTGTATGCCAGCTGGTGCATTAGCCTGTATAATCCCAACCTCCCCGGTATATCTACTAAAGCCGCCCTGTCACTCCTACACTCCAAGCAAAAGGTGAGCAAAGAAACCTACACCATGGCTACTGCTCCGCATCCAGAGACAGGGAGGCTTGTACCCTCAAGTTCCAGGAACCCCAAAATGTCAGAGGTAAGGAAAATCACTTTTTCCTTTGGCCCTCATCTGTTTGTTTTAAGGATTGGACAGCATTGCTGCCAGTTCTTCAAAGAACTGGCTCGGCATATTATCCAGCTGTGTTGGGTCATGGCTCCTAGAACTGGCTCCCCAAAGCAATGCTGGCTAGAGATTTTGGAGGATCTCAGCCCAATGTATTTGGAAGGCGCCAGGTTGGAGAAAATTGCTCTCAAACCCCAACTCTGTTGCTTAAAACAAACTGGTGTCAAACTAGTTAAAGACAACACGCTTGTGTGTACTGGGTTCTCCGACAGAGTTGCTTTCTTCTGTCATTCCCCAGTCTGGTACCTTTGCATATGTTGGAGCTGCAACTTTCAGACTTATCAATGATTCAGGAAATATCACAGGAGTAAAATCAACAGTTTTGAAAGGTTCTGCTTTGGGGAAGGCCAGCCTGATCCATGTTATAGCCTTATCCTGTGCAGCCAGCCCAAGGGATGGCCCTGATGATGCACCTCCTGATTGGCTTTGCCGCCCAGATTAAATTGTAGAATCAATCCTTGCCATGGAAATTGCATTAAATGCCTTGCTTCCTAGTGAGCACCACAGTGCTGAGACATTCGTACATTGTCTGTTCCCAACACTGTGAGTGACCAGTGTGTGGAAGCATCCTCTGTGTAAGTTGCTAGGTTTCATCTAGTGAGTTTTACTATTCCGCACAATGAAATTGGTAGAAATAGACCAGTTATTGTATTTCCCAGTTCAGAGAAAAAAGTATGCAGCCACTTGTGCAGTCAGTTCAATGCATTTATTGGTAGGTCTATGACAATTCACCATGGCCAACTCACTGCAGGACAAGAGTTACACTAATATCAGAGAAGAATGGGATGGAATCATTAAAGAAAGGCAAAAGGAGGGCAAAATGAAATGCGAATGACAAAAATTAAATAATTTTTATTGACTTTAAATAATTAAATTGAATTGTTCCACTGTCCAGTGGCGAGTTGGCGATAGTGAGTTGGCCACAGCAAGTTGTCCCATTCTGTTTCTTGGGGGGCAAGCTATCACACAGTGGTCTTGTGAATAGTTGGTAATAGAAGTCATAGAAGGCTCCCTAAAACTGGTGCTCCAAGTAAATGGCAACTTGTACAAAATGAGCAAGGACACTTTTCAGAAAGCTTTACTGTTCTTGTGTAGTATGTAAAATCCATTATATGTTTTAGCAGTTAAATCGATTCAAAGCCAGACAGATAATTGATTGGAACTACCTTGAAGTGGTTGAGGGCTCCACTAAAAGGTGAAATCATGCAAAGAACAATGAATCAAAAGACTGATTTTAGGGAGAGTTCAGCCCTGAAATTAGTCATGTCTGATGAAACTTGGAAATTATTATAGTTTTGTTCTTCGGGCAGGGGGATTCAGTACATGTGTCTGGAATGTGGCAACCTTTGGTGATGAGCCTTGGAAAGCTCCTAAATTTAAATGACTGTTACAGTGGTTTACAGAAGTAGAAGTAAAAAGTGTGGTGCTTTATATTATTTTATGTATACAACTCTTAATCATCCTTAGGAAAGAGCAGATTGTTTTAATGTTTTAATATTTTCATTGCGTATCTCATCCCAGAAGCATGGTGGGATTTTTATGGTCTTAAAATGCTTTGAAGGTAGGATGATGGAGTCTGGATCCAAGACTGCATGTTGCTTAGCAGAGGAGTAAGCGTAACATCTTACAGAGTTGTATGGAAATCATAGCATCTCATGTTTACCCTGGAGAAAACCTTTAGTGTTTGTGCTTGAAGACAACATGAAGCAGTCAGCCCTGAGATGAAAAAGAGGCTGCATTCTCAGAAACACCTGCAGGGTCAAAGAGAGTGTCTTTTGGCATAATGTTGGAGTGATTGTCAAGTCAGACTGCTTAAGTTGAAAGCAGACTAAAAAAAAAATAGATGAAAACCAGATTCATGTTTTGGAAAGTAGTTCCAGTCCCATTACCTCCTTCTTCCTCCATCCTGTTAAAACAATTATCTAACTGACTGCAGAGATTCCTTGGCACAGATTGTGTGTTTGTTCTTTTTTGCCTTCTCATTGGATGGTTATATGATAATGGATGGAAAGAAGCACCACATCAGACTTTTTTGATAGCACAATGGGACTTTGCACTCCCGTGTGCCTTCCTCATCCAACCCACTTTTCATTCCTAGCAGAACTCCAAAATCCATTCTGTTGACTGAGGGATCCTCTGGAGTAGATTTTAAGGGCCACGGGAAGAAAGCTCTGAAAAGAGAGAGAAACTTGCTCCTTTATTCCGACAGAGAAATGATATCCAATAAAAAACATAACTGGGTTCCTTCCATTCTTAAGAGTTGGAGTATGCTGCTGCTGAGGATTTAGCCCCAAATCCATAGATGAGGGCTAATTAATTCCAAGAATGTTGCTCATAGGATTGCAAATTACTTTTATATGTGGTTGATCATTCATAGAGTAGAGTAGAGTAGAGTAGAGTAGAGTAGAGTAGAGTAGAGTAGAGTAGAGTAGAGTAAAAGTTGGAAGGGACCTTGGAGGTCTTCTAGTCCAAAGCCCTGCTTAAGCAGGAAACCCTATACAATTTCAGACCAATCTTCTTAAAAACTTCCAGTGTTGGAGCTTTCACAACTTCTAGAGGCAAGGTGTTCCACTGATTAATTGTTCTAACTGTCATGACATTTCTCCTTAGTTTTAGGCTGCTTGTCTCCTTGATTAGTTTCCACCCATGGCTTCTTGGCAAAACAAAAATAATTGTCCTGTCCAGGTATAGGATTCAAATTTTTTAACTACCGGTTCTGTGGGCTTGTCTTAGATGGTGAGCGTGGTTTGGTGGTCATGTGGCTGGGTGGACATGGCTTGGTGGTCATGTTATTGGCTGGGCGTGGCCAACTCAATATCACTCACATTGAGGCAGGCATCTCCTCACCTGGCTTCTCATGAATGTGGAGATGCTGCAACAGTCGTAAGTATGAAAAATGGTCATAAGTCACTTTTTTCAGTGCCATTGTAACTTTGAATGGTCACTCCACACAAGCAAAGGAGGAAAAAAAAAACTCCAGAGACGTTCCTGAGATAGGAAGTCCATTCCTGCCAAGAACCTAATAAGGGTCAATGGAGAGGCAGTTTCTGTAAGCAACACCAGAATGTTTCCTTCCTGCCTTCCTTACAGGATTAGGCCAGTAATTTCTTCTAACAACCGGTTCTCCGAACTGCTTAGAATGTTAACAACCGGTTCTAGCGAATAGGTGCGAACCTGTGGAATCCTGCCCCTGGTTCTGTCTCATATAGTAACACTAGACTTTCCCTTTTCATTATCGATTTTTTATGATTGGCATTTCTGTGTTCCAGAATGGATCATCCAAAACTTTTAGCATTGATGGACATCCTGTGTCCCTTTAGATTTTAGAACAAGGGTGGGGAACTATCGCCTTTTTATGACTAGTGGACTTCAACTCCCAGAATTCCTGAGCCCAGAATTCCTGAGCTCAGTTCTGGGAATTGAAGTCCACAAGTCATAAAAGTCCTCACGCCTGCTTTAGAAATGCATCAAACACAACTGAGGTGCTATTCAGCCAGCTCTGACCAGTTCAGGAGAACCAGTAGCGGAAATGTTGAGTAGTTCAGAGAACCGGCAAATCCCACCTCTGACTGGCCTCGCCCCATCTATTCTCCGCCTCCTGAATCCCAGATGATTGGCTGGGTCTTCTTTGGTTGCCCTGCACAGGAGAACAGAGCTAGAAATCAGGTTAGTGGGATGGGGAGGGAATGGGGATTTTACAGTGTCCTCCCCCTGCCACACCCAAGTCACACCATGCCCACCAAGCCACGCCCACAGAACCAGTAGTAAAATGTTTTGAATCCAAACCACTGCATCAACCCACAATGTAACCAATGGTTGGAACCCTAGGAGTACAGCTCAAAGTGCAGTTCAGGCACAACCTATTCTCTACTCATTGACTTCCATTTCACTGAAAGACACTAAGACACTTAAAGTCACCTTAAAAGGAGAAGGTACCATATTTTATTTCAGTGTAGCCCATGCCAGAAATAGCGACCAAATCTTTACTTCCCAGGAAGAGATTGAAGCAAGGTATTTGTGATCAATGACCATCCCTCCTGCTCCTCCTTCGTCCCCTTTTTTTTATTTTTTTATTATTTTTAAAAAAGAATAATAAACTACTTTGATTTTTCGGGGAGATAGGTCCATCTGTCCTCACTCCTTCCCAATGAAGGCCAGAAAGATGCAATGCAAACCAATAAAGAAAGGGATAAAAGAGGAAAAACTGAAGATGACATTCCTGTAACCAAGCGAGGAGAACCAACCAGGATCAAGATCTTTGAAGGAGGGTGAGTATTTGTGTTGTTCTCATATTCCATCGTGTTTGATGGATGGGAAGCTTTGATTGTAAAAACAACTCTTAGGGAAAATGCCATGGTGTCCCTGATTAGCTCCAGCTAGGCTTCATGTCTTTTTTACTCTTTCCTCTCTTTTTCTTCTTACCGTTATGGTCCTGGGGCTCTAGCAACTCTAGCAAATCAGGTGAGTATTTTCATGTTTCAGGAGAGCTAGACATGTTTCTCATTTTCTGAAATTTTACCTGTACAGTAATAGAAGGCTTGATTTGGAGCTGGATAATCCATTTTTTTTCCCCAGAAGATTTGAGTTGGGTTGAGTTGTTTCAAGCATCTTAATAGGTTGGATAAGAGTTTGATGCTAGAAAGATAGGTCACACATGCTCCCCAATTTCACCTATGGCTGACTGTCCAAAATAAAGTATGTACAATCTTGTGCAAATGTGTCTGTTGCTTATTTGTGTATAATACCGTACATGTAGTCCTGATAGTCCTTGACTTACGACCACAGTGGAGCCCAAATTTATGTTGCTCAAGGAAACATTTCTTAAGAGGGTTTTGCCCAACCTTTCTTGCCACGGTTGTTAAGTCAATCACTGCAGTTGTTATGTTAGTAACACTGTTTTTAAGTGAATCTGGCTTCCCCATTGACTTTGCTTGCCAGAGGGTCCCAAAAGGTGATCACATGACCCCAGGACATGGCAACCATCATAAATATGAGTCAGTTGCCAAACATCTGAACGTTGATCCTGTGAGCCATAAAGATGCTGCAGCGCTCTTTAAGTCACTTTTTTTCAATGTTGTCATAACTTCAGAATGGTCACTAAATGAACTGTCATAAGTCAAAGACTACCTGCAGTCCATTTTCTTTCCATAGATGTAGACTTTTTTTTTTTTCCTGTGCTTAGATCTGATGCTCTTGATTGGGGTGTTTAATGTTGAAATGGAACCTACTTTAATCTTAATGTTATTGATTTTATCTATTGCAGCCATATAATTGGAATGACAGAGAGTTGGTGCTCAAATGATGGGGAGAAGAAAATAATAGGGTGCCCTTAAAGAAATCTATAAATCCTTTTGGTTTCTTGCCAGTTCAGCTAAATTGAAGATCTCCCTATTATTTTTCAAACCCAGAAACACCCCCTGTCCTCCAAAATGCTTAGAAGAGACATGAGTTGGGTGATTGTTCAGCCTGTAGAAGACTATCGGTGTAGTTCTGGAATTAGCGCTGCAGTAGGTAACATGATCCAACTGAATGCAGACTTTTAAAAGGCAGGTGTTTTTGTTTTTTTTCTTGAAGTCATTTTGCTTCTCATCTAAGAATTTTCTTTAGTTCTGAACTGAAGATGCTTCTTGGATGAGAAGCAAAACACCTTCAAGGTAAAAAAAAAACCCCCAAAGAAAATCCAGTTGTCTTTTGAAACTGAGAATCTCCGCAGACGTTGCGTGCAGGTGTAATTGCGTTTGTGTGTATGTGTGTTGTGTCTGTGTGTACGCGTGTACATGCCTGTTTGCCTAGATGTTCAGGTTTCGCTAATTAAGCATTTTGAAAAATTTTGACCCTTAATATCAACTAACAGGTATTTCCTACTCCCTTTTTAATCTCTCAAAGGAGGAAATTGGGATACTTCTTTTATTGTAAACCCTTGACTATCAATAATGCCTGATAAATTAGAATTTTCTACAGAGTAATTTAAGATACAGACCTGCATGAGATTTTGATTTCCAGAAGACCTTATCATTTAATGATAGCTGTAAGGTTGGTAGCAGATGAAGGAAGAAAAAATATATTGGCTCCTGAGGTTTCTTTTTTTAAGTTGTTTGGGTTTGTTTTTGTTTAGTTCTGAATTTGTCTCTCTAAGGGTGAGTGTGTTTATCTTTGCATTTGCAGTTTCCTCTGACAGTTTGATCTCGCTCTCTCCCATAAAATCCAGAAGGCTTTACTTCCTGATTTCTTATCCAGATGTGGATATTTTGCCATTCAGAAAAGATTATTCCAGTGGTAGCATGATGTTTAACTTGCATACAAAGAGATAACTCTGACTGCTCCTGAAAGATTTAATATAGCTGCAGAAGCTCCAGGCATTAATACAAGATTATGAGCCCAAACTATAATGATGCCATAATCTCTTGGTAGCAATTTGCCACCAGAATTGCTCATATCTCCATTTTGGGTTTCTGATCAGACAGAAAGTGTGGGAGATATGAAGCATTTTTAATTTGAAATATTTCACACTGAAAACATTGGTTTGAAGTTTGGGATTCTCAGAAGAAAGAGGTTCTAGTCCTTTGCAAATGTTAGATTAAATGGAATTGATTTGTCTCCTTTTCATTCTTCACTGCTTTATGGTTCTTATCAGAACCCCAACCAGTTATTGTCTAGTGCAAGGGTGTAAAACTGGACTTCTTTGAGGGTGGGATCAGCATTGTAATTTTCCTCCACAGGCCAGCCCGGGTGAGGGTGGGGGAGATGGTATGGATACCTCCTGCACCATCCTGCCAGCCAAAATGGGGCATGGAGGGCCACACTCACACACCTGTGCCCCATTTTTGGCCTGGATGGTCTCCTGCAGCACTTTGCCAGCCAAAACGGGCCGCCGGGGCCCCCACATCCCATTTTGGCTGCCAGAGGCACCGTGGGCTGGTCCTTTGCTATTTCCAGGCCAGCCTCATGGGCCAGATTTAAGCACCCAGCATCTGGCCCATGGGCCTTGAGCTCTAGGGCAGGGCTGTCAAACACCCGGCCCATGGGCTGGATGTGTCACACACTGGCAACACGCCCGGTTTAGGCGAAGGGGGAAAAAGTGGTGATTCGTCACGTGATGCCGCCGGGACAACGTGAGTTTGACACCCCTGCTCTAGTGGATACTGACATTCGGATCACAGATACTGAATTAGCAACAGCCACAATAGCTTTAGGAAATAGTGCAAAACCAGTTTGGTTGACTTAGGGATGAAAGCTGCAGAGTGGTCTTTCCAGATCTTTACTGAACTACAGCTCTCATCAATCAGAGCAAAGTTGTCCAACAGTGAGGAATCATGGGAATGAGAGTTCCACAATGTCTAGAGCTTTAGACTTCAACAACTTTAAGCTCTACAGACATCAACTCCTAGAATTCTCCACTCAGCCAGAATTCTGAGAGTTAATGTCTGCACATCTTAAAATTCCCAAGGCTGAGAAATGTTGATTAGAGAGACAAAGTTTCCTCACTTTTGAGTTAATATTGAGTGATATTGTTTTATACCTTCTGCTCTTCTTTATAGAAAACTATTCCCTGTCAGTGGCGTGATTCTCATATCGTGCTAAACCAATTGTACGTTATTGGTTTACTACGACAATGTAGATCTAGTTATTGTGTTTGTAATCAAGATGATGGCTTCAGCAGCTACTGAAGCTGATCTAACAATGGTGGCTAACAAAAAATGCTATTGTAGCTCAATGTGTTATTCTGCTTTATATTATTCCCTAGCAAGCTTTGACCTTTTCTTAGCATCTGCTTATGCAGCTTTTAAAGGAATTCACCTTTGCCATGAATGTACAGCGTAACCTGTAGAGCTAAGTTCTAATATTGCCGGTGGATAGAGTTTTGTGGCCATTTAAGACCAAATATAAATTGCGATATCTGTATGTTTTCCAAGGTTTATTTTTGTTGCTTTATCAAGAAGGACACATTGATATGATGGGACTTTTTTTAAGTGCATATATATAGGCTCAGCTAAGAAAGCAATAGATTGGTATATATAATTAAACACTGTTTTCTTTGTCTTTTTTTAATGTAGGTAGAACTTTCTGTTCCTAATAAAAATAGCCAAATGTGGAGCTACAGACATAAAATTAGGAGCTCAGTTTATTGCTTTATTATCTTTTTTCATTGCTATTGGTGAAAAGTGAGCAGGTTGCCCTTGGCATAAATAAATAGACAATACAAATCTGCAGGACACAATAAAAACAGAAATGAGCAAAGATTTATGAGCTTTTACCCAAATTGATCCTGTAGATCAGGGCAGTTGTACCAGGGCAGTAGCTCTTTTGAATTCTGCTGTATAGTGCAGTGTGGTGTCGGCGGTTTTCGGTTCAATGCGTGAAGGGTGAAGGATATGTATTTGTGTTAATTTTCATGGTCATGATGTGCACTGAAGATGGTGTTTGATTTTGTTGTACAAGGTGCAATGACAATAAAGTAAACTAAAAACTAAAACTAGATGGCATTTGAAAACTGATGTTTCAAACAGAAATTCTGTGCAATTGCTTTGCTTTTAAAGACTGAATTTTCTGCATAAGATGGTGTGAGATACTACTTCACTCATTTAAATGACATTGAAGAGTCTGTCATAATAAATCCGAATATCCAATAGTTGTAGCTTACTTTGAATATGGATTCTTCCAGTTGTTCCCATATTCCAAAGTCATGTTTGTGGACTTTCACATCTAAACCAGCTGTTGAATTTGCTTTAGTTTACCCTGATTTAAGAATCAGAGCTTCTGCTACAAAAGTCAATTGAGAATGGTATTTTTGTCCAAATTTGTATTTGTTTGAGAGATAAAGCAGCGATCCTGGCTTGTCACAGCAAATGGAACATAGAGGGAATATTTTTCTTAAACCAATTCTGGCAGAAGAGTTAAATGGAAGCAATCAAGGCAGCGTATTACATCTTTCTTCTTCAATCAAGTTGAGCCAAGATTCTTCGTTATGAGAAGAATATGCATATGGTAAAGAACTGTAGTGACAAATACTGGATGTAGGTAATCTCACAGACCTAAATAGCGTTAGATGAATAATGACTTTGGTGATGAAAGTGAGGGATAGTGTTTATTTGTATATTCCATATATACTTCCTCTTTTCAAACCATCTGAGCATAAACTATTTCATAATATATGAACATCAGCCTCTCTTGATTGAGGCATTCCACCGCTGATCATCAAGTCATGCAATGAGATGATCATACATAATCAATACCAAATGTGTTACAAATAGTGGAATCTCCATTGAGAAATATTTCTACCTTCATATTGTTAGTTTTCTGTAGTAGTAATTAGAAGAATGTATGGAGGCCGAAAAGAAGGGCTTCACATTTAAAAAAGAGGGGGGGGGATTGTGAACACTTCCATATAGTCACAATTAGGGGCAATTGGCAGTTGGAAGCAGGGCGTTTGTGAATAATACTTTAAAATATTGAATTGCATATGTCTAGTTTAATGAAAAGAAGGACATGATAGCAGTGTTCCAATATCTCAGAGGCTGCCATAAAGAAGAGGGGGTCAACCTATTTTCCAAAGCACCTGAAGGCAGGACAAGAGGCAATGGGTGGAAACTAATCAAGGAGAGAAGCAACTTAGAACTAAGGATAAATTTCCTGACAGTGAGAACAATTAATCAGTGGAACAACTTGCCTCCGAAGTTGTAGATGCTCCAACACTAGAGGTTTTTAAGAAGAGATTGGACAACCATTTGTCTTCTGGTTGAACAGTGGGTTGGACTAGAGGATCTCCAAGGTCTCTTCCAACTTTGTTATTCTGTTAAAATATTGTCAGCTTGTAACTGGCTTCTTGTATGATTTGGCTTCATATTGTAACTAGTAAATTGCCAGCTACCTACTTAGATTACTATTTTTAATTCTCAGAACATACCTGAATTGTTCTGCACTAAAAGTCATGAATTCCATCATATTATTTGTTTGTTTGTTTCTTTGGGTAGGGAACATTTCTGAGCACATCTGTTTTAACAGGTAGGTAAAGTTTCCTGTCTTAGCTGGGAAACAAATCACAACTTTGCAAACCATTATTCCCAGGTCTAACAGAATATTATACTTTGTCTAGCTCTGGAAAGAAGCAAATTTATTGTAAACTTTTCACATGCAAGAATTGATTACAAATAACGATTTGACAAAGTAGCAGAAGTGGTGTATTGCAAGACATACTGCAAGACATACTGTTCATCTCCAAGCAAAAACTGGTGGGACCACAAAATAAACTATATAATAGAAAACTAAGCCAAAGTATTCTGGGCTTTAGAATTCAAACAGACAAGCATCTGCCACAGAACATTCCAGACTTAACAATTGCTGATAAGAAATGACTCTGTAGGTGGATAAAAATGCTAAATCCAGTCTAAATATCTGCTGGCTGCTTGACCAACTAATCATAATATTAAAAGAGTGAATTGAACTATGAACCCACAGTCTGCTTGAATCTCAGAAGTCTGGGAGTAGAGATAAGGCTTTAAAAAAAAAACCTTGAAGAAAAACCACCTCTTAGCAAATAACAAGAAAATCATGTCAGTGTTGCCTAGCCTTGATAGTTCCAGATAAATAAAATCTAACTCCAGAAAGCTCAACAGTGGACATACAGGCTGGAGACATTTAGGAGCTGAAGTCCACACATCTGCAGTTTACTGAAGTCAGGAAGCACTAATTGTTCTGCTTCTTTGACTTCCTACTCCTTTCACAGCCAATGCAAAATCATGACTGCTGGGTTAACTTCTTCACCATAGGCAGTAATGTGGCTTGTTAGATTGCTTTTGGACTACACTCTGTAAACCATGATTTATCTCTCTGCAGGTATATGAACCTGCTTATTGTGGCTTATCTAACAAACAAGCAAGACTTAGTATGATGTGCAATTCCATACACTGTATGGGACAAGAAGGGGAAAATTGCTAACTGGGAACTAATCTGGTTTCCTTCCTTGGCAGAGAATATTTTTTTATATTTTGGGGAAGGGTATGAGAAAGGCCTTTTGGTTTTCAGTGCTAGATAATGAAAAATAAGGATATGAGAAAATTTATTTTATTTATTTATTCATTTAAAAAAATTAGAAATTAATCTATTTAGAAAATGTATATTGTCACCTATTCTTCACACATGGCGACTCAAGGTAGCTTACAGTCCATAAAAACACAAGATAAAAGAAATAAAAATAATAAAAATGAAAATAATAAAATAAATAACCCCTTTCCCATGCTCCCAAGGTATAATCAGGGTAGATGATCCTTGTCTTGATTCTTTATTTTCTGTGTTTTATGCTAAATATACTAATTTTTGTTTCTAGACAAATACATGTTAAATCTGGCTAAAAAACTGAATTCAAAAATATTGACCCTGAAAAAACTGCAGAATCCTAGATGTCAAATGGGAATTTGAATTACTGAGGATACAACTCTGTCCCATTTAAAATATTTAGAAAGATGGCACACTTAAGATGGACATTTAATAACAGTATACTAAAAGATAACGAATATATTGAAATGGTGAGAAAAGAATTGAAAATATTTCTTGAAATAAATAAGAGAGAACATACGTCCCTTCAAAACCTCTGGGATACAACAAAAGCTTACGTGAGAGGTTTAACTATTGGCTATAGTATTAAAAAGAATAAAGAAAAAAGGCAACAACAAAATGTGTGGAGAGAGAAACCTAAAGATTTAGAAGTAAGTAGACAAACTGATCCAAATAATCAAAATATTAGTAAAGAAATAGATTTGGTGAAACATAAGATAAATTTAAGTATGCAGGAAGACCTGGCCCGAAAAGTTAAATTAGTAAACCAAAATTATTTTGAAAATGCAAATAAGCCAGGGAGATGTTTAGCCCATAAAATAAAAAAAGAATAAGGAAAAAGAATGATTGTAGCTCTCCAAGACCAAGAAAGGAAAGTATGTACTCAGGCTAAGGAAAAGAAAGATATTGCCAAATCTTTACAAATCTATACAATCAAGAAGAAGTACCAGAAGAACTTATTAATCAATATCTGAAGGGAAAAAAAATTACCAGAAATTATGGATGAAGAGAAATGCATTTTAAATAATAAAATATCCATAGAAGAAATTAGGCAATTGGAGCCCAAAAACTAAAGAAAACCCTGGGCCCGGATGGAATTCCTTCTGAATTCTATAAGGAATTTCAAGAGTTATTGGAGGAGTTAATGACAGACTTATATAAATTCAAAATTACAGCCAATATCACTTTTAAACGTAGATTACAAGATTTTGGCCACAATATTGGTGGAAAGATTAAAGAAAATATTAAGTAGGATTATTCATACTGACCAGAATGGGTTTCTGCTATATAGACAAATGAAGACAAATACAAGAATAATTATGGATGTTTTAGAATTCTGCGAAGTGCATACAACTAAAACAATGGCACTGATGTTTTTAGATGCTCAGAAGGCTTTTGACAATTGGAATTGGAATTTTCTTATTAAACAATTGACAGGCATGAAATTTGGTGAAAATTTTTTAGGTTTCATTAAAACAATATATAATACCCAAACTGCAAAAATATTAATAAATGGGGAAAATACAGATAATATAAGGATAAATAAGGGTGTAAGACAAGGATGCCCCTTGGCTCCTCTGCTTTATATATTAGCAGAAGAGACACTACTGGTACAAATCCGACAAAACCAAGAGACCAGGGGGTTAAAGTTAAAAAAGAAGAATACAAACTTCAAGCATTTGCTGACAGTAAGGCATTTATAGTGGAAGATCCTCTGGAAATGACACCCATTTTGATGAAAGAAATAGAACAATATGGAAAGGTGGCAGGGTTAAAAATTAATAAAGAAAAAACAAAAGTGATAACAAAAAACTGTACAAATGAACAAAAGGAAGAACTAATAAAGAGATTAGGGATACAGGTGGTAAACAAAGTAAAATATCTGGGGATATGGCTGACAGGTGCTCATCAATTAAAAAAGATAATTATGATAAATTAACAATTCAAATATTTAAAGACTTAGATAATTGGGCTAAATTACAAATATCTCTATTGGGCCATTCTGCAATAGTAAAAATGAATATTTTGCCGAAATTGTTGTTCTTATTTCAGACAGAAAAAAGTTTTTTTGAAGAACTAAGTAAACATATCCAAATTTATAAGGCAGGGGAAAAAAACCCAGAATAAAATCTACATTATTACAGGACGATAGAAAGAAAGGAGGCTTTGGTCTTCCAGATTCTGAAACATACTACTATGCTGCGATAGCAACCTGGCTCAAAGACTGGGTTAATTTGATAAATAAAAGGATCTTAACATTAGAGGGCTTTGAACTCCAACTTGGATGGCACACATTTATGTGGGATGGAAAGAGTAAACACTACTTGTACTTTCAAAGGCATTATATAAGGAGTGTGTTATTAACTATTTAGGAAAAGATAAAAAAGTACATTACTGTAAGGTCCCACTGTGGTTATCTACAATGGAGGCAGTTACACATCCAAACGTTTTAGATTTTGATAATATTGTAAGATATAAAGATCTATTACATCAAATCGGAGAGTTAAAGGGTAGGAATCAAATACAAATTCAAGGAAAAGAGAGAGCATGGTGGCCCTATGTGCAGATACAAACGCATTACAAAAAAGATAAAGAACAATTTGGTTTTAACATGACCTACCAAGAATTAGATAAAATTTGGCATGGAGAGGAAAGGAAATTGATTAGTAAAATATATAAATATCTATTGGATTATAAATTAAAAGAAGAAACAGTCAAGGAGTGTATGATAATTTGGGCAAAAAATGTGGGCCACAGTATTGAATTAGACAAGTGGGAACATATTTGGTAAAGAAATTACAAACTAACTATGTCAGCCTCGTACAAAGAGAATCTCTATAAAATGGTGTATCGTTGGCACTTGCCACCCACGAGACTGGCTAAGATGTTCCCGAACCTCCCCCCAAATTGTTGGAAGTGTAACTGTATCCAGGGAACATACTTTCATATGTGGTGGACCTGTCCATATGCTCAGAAGTTTTGGAAAAATATCAAAAATTGGATTCTAAATATAACTAAACAAGAAGTAAAACTTGAACCTGAAACCTTTTTGCTGGGTATGATAGACTCAAAAATAGAAAAAAAAATCAGTATTTAATCTTGCACATTATAACGGCAGCCAGAATAAGTTATGCTCAAAATTGGAAACTGTCTATTGTCCCTTCAGAGGAAATGGTCATTAAAAAAATTCACAAGTGTGCAGAGATGGACAGCCTAACCAAATTACTAAAAAACAACAAAGATAGTGAATACTACAAAGTTTGGAACTGTTGGTACAAATGGTTAAAGAAAAAGCAACATTTGACAACTGAATAAGTTATGAAACTATGAAGGACATGCGTTTAATCATAAAGTATTCTGTGAAATTAAAACATTAAAAGAACGAGGAGGGTATTGTAACAAGGTAGATCACATCAATGTTATGAGGTAAAAGAAAAAAAAGAAAAGAAAAATGTAACCAATGCTCAATACCTGCTGCAAAATGTATATATGTATATATATTTGTTTATATGTTTGTTTCTTAAATGCTTTAAATATATGAAACTTAAATAAACTTTATTTTAAAATGTAAAACAAAGAAAGAAAGATGGTACACTTAAAAAAAGAAATGTATTATATTAAAAAAAATGCAAAGTAAAAAAAAAAATCCTATCTGAACTACACAAGGGGGTGAGGGGCAGGAAACAAATGTTTAAAACCCCCACAACAGAAAGAAAATATTTAGAAACCTGAACTAAACTAAACACTCACAAACAAAAACCTCATAAAACTACTTTATTTCTAAACCTAAATGTTTGAAAGGCCGTTAAGACTGAATATATATTTCACCTATCCAATTATCCATCCATTCCTTCTCAGGCTATTAAAATAATACAATTTTCTTATATTTCATCATTATGATTCCATTTTAAAGAATGAATCAACCCTAAACCACATGGAATTGAATTGTCTAGCCTAGTCTTTTCTTTGGTACAAAGCTAATCCTATGGCTGAGAGCTGACATATGTTAAATGAATTTTTAGAGCCTGGGAGAGCAACATTTTTCCATGAGTACATAATCACCATTTTTTTGCAGCTGTCCATTCTTGATGTATCTGGTTCTTCTTAGACCAAAACGTTTCAAATTTGGGTGATATAGTTTAACAAAACATTAACATTGTTAACCCCTAATTGCTTTCCGCACCCCTGGCTTACATAGCAACAATATTTAACTGGTAATAATTACAAATTAACCAAATCCCTGCTGTAATTAAAACCAAGAACATGGAAGGTTACTAAATGGTAACTCTCAAGCCCACTGTGGCAAATACTCAGTAGTATTTCAGTCCTAGTACATGATCAAGGTTAACAAACAAACCTGATGTTGTTAAAAAAAAATTAAAACCACCGTTGTTGTAAGAGAAACTTTTAAGAAGGAAATCCTAGACTCCTTCCTAAAAAATCTGGCCATTAATTCATCAATATATTTAAAATATTTATGTGGAACCAACATAGGGATTGTTCTCAATATATGTACTAGTACAGGCACTCCTTGATTCACAACTGTAATGTAGCCTGCTCATTACAGTCACAAGTACTGACAGTCATTAAGACAGATGGCCTCGCCTAACAACTTCTACTTCCTGCTCTCCCTGATGTGGCTGTTAAACCAATATGCAGGTTGTTAAGTGAAGCATGGGGTGCTTCAGGGATTGAGAAAGGCCCTGGGAGGCTAATGCAGGTCCCAGGCCTCCCAAGACCTCCCTTACCCCTGAGGCACCTTGTGACCCACTTCCTACTTCTTGAGGTCCCCGCAGGCCTCATGTCAACTAAAAAATACTTCTTTGGTCTTTTTAGTTGCCAGCAGAAAAGCAGTGGGGAAAATAGTGCATTCCTTAAATGCTTCAGATAATTGATAGGCAGCCAAAGCTTCTGGTGTGCAAGATTATTACTGGAGAGCATGATTGATGACTCTTGGCTATGGATGTGTCCCATTGGAGAATATACAACCAGGGGGTGGGGGAAGATCAGGGTCAAGGGTGAAATGAATGTTGGCTGCACCCAGTTAACACTGGCATGGTCACTCCCAATAAATCATTTTTTTTACTCTGAGAGATGTGGCTAGAGACTCATGATTTAAATTGGGGGGGGGGGTTATTGTCAGAGCCCTGACACCTCAGCCCGCTTCCCACTCAAGGGAACCTAAAGCCAGGCAGCAGATACTACCAGCACACAGGAGCTGCTTCATGGCAACCTCGGGCTACTCTGCAAAACACAGAAGTGGGCAGTTAATTTTCCCAAGGGCTCACATGAGAAACTGATAATATGATAATATTTTGGAGGGCTGCTGTTGCCTCCTGTCCCCTGCTGATGTCCCAATGGCCTTTTCAACTCCCTGCCCCCTGTTGTCTGCCGCTGACCCTGTAGGCCAGAGAGGGACAGCCAAAAGGCCATATGGGGCCCATGGCCTTTAAAATTTCCAGATGGGTACAAGCAGAAAGCCACAGTGGTGCAGTGGTTAGAGTGTGGTACTGCAGGCTACTTCTGCTGCCTACCGGCTGCCTGCAGTTTAATAACTCGAATCTCACTAGGCTCAGCCTTCCATCCTTCCGAGGTAGATAAAATGAAGGCCCAGATTGTTGGGGGCCATAGGCTGACTCTGTAAACTGCTTAGAGAGGGCTGTAGAGCACTGTAAAGTGGTATATAAGTCATAGCTTCTAATGCCATTGAGCTGAGAGGGAGTTTTATTCTTTAGAAATATTCAGAAATGAGTTTCTGAACCACTCGCTTGTTATTTGATGCAAAACATTCAAAAGTTGTCTCAGTGGCGGAAGTGGGAAGAAGAGAGACATGGCAACTGCTGGAGTTTGGCTTTTTTTTCTTTCTTTCTGGGTGACGTTATGTAACAATCTTGTGTCTTAGCAACAATGGTAAAATATATGCTCATTCCCAAGCATTCCTGTTCTTGTAGGTGACAGCTACTTCTCTATCTCTGCCAGATCAAAAATGTTAGGATCATCAGAGACGTTGTCTATTATGCATTTTTCTCTGAGATTCTGGAAACCAGCTGCATTTCTATTTTGCTACCATACTCACCTTGGATTGCTTTATCATCCCCACTACCAACATTTGAGGGCATCTGGAAGCAGCAGAGACTCCGACCAACTTCTCCTAAGTTCAGTTAAGAAAGGAATCTGAAAATTGCCACACATTTTGGGGAAGAAACCCTAAGTTTGGTTCAGGAGGAGTTGGTACATTGCAATGCGTCTGCTTAACCAGAGTGAGAAGGCTGCTGCTTGGACATTTCAAATTAACAAAAATAAGTCCAGTTCCCATGACTCAGTTTTCAGACAACTCAACCTGGGTGACTGAGAACCTTGATCGACATATTCAGAAAGAAATGTTCTTTTGGATGCATTCCAGATGAGCTTTCTGTTTCTTGAGTTGGCATTTGTGATAGTTTTATCTGCTTATGGCTCAACAGGTGGCAGCATCTGACCGAAATTACTTGAGCTCAAGAGTTAAACACGGTCAGGCCTGTCCCAAAGGTGCTTTCTTTTTTCAAAGAGCAACTGAACTTTGTTTTTCCTTGAAGAATTGAAGAACCTTCGTGGATGAGAAGCGAAACGTCTCAAAGAAAAACAGTCCAGTTGCTTTTTGAAGAAGCAACTTTGGGACAACCATGACCTGGATGACTGAGAATCTCCATAGACAGGGAGATTCTCAGAGATAGTCACTCCTGGTTAGTGCATAGATAGTACATGCCCGGAGAATTCTGGTGGCATGGTAAGCTAAACTGGAAAGTCGGAAAACTCATCCAGCTGAAGGAAATAACAGCCTAGCTTCATAAGCTCCAGAACTTAATCTCAACTCTAAAACATCTCCTCCTTTATCTTTTATTATCTATTTTATTCTTAATAGTTTCCCTGTTGCTATTACGTATATTAACTTTAAATAATACAAAGCATTCTTAGGATAAAAATAGTTTAAGCAGAAGAATGATGCAGGCAGTCATGTTTGATAGGGGGAAATCCTAGCAGTTCGAATTTCCCAGCATGGGACAAACGATGTAGAAAGTCCAGATTTTTGTTTATTGTATTTAAAGCTCTGGGCAAATCAGAGGTTATCGCTTGATGCATAAAATGCCATAAGGAGGACATCGTTTTTGACTTAATCTATTTTGCAAGATTGTTGTGAATATATCAAGTCGGGACAAGGAACACTTTCATATCAGCTGAGGAGTGGGCAGAGGAGATGAAGAAGATGATGATGATAGAGATATATCTCCAGCAGGCACGTTCTCTTGGGCCAAAACCTTTGAAATCTGTTGCTTCTTTATGAGAAACCATTTCTTTTCATTGCTTTGCTCTTGGCTTCCGTTTTCCATTACTCAGTAGGCAAACTTCCAAAAGACAATTTCATAGGAAACTGGCCAGACTCCTCCCAAAGATGTCCTTCCCCCACCCTCAACCCCATTACTAACCTGGGAATTATTCTTTTTCTCAATGCTCGCTCAGCAACCCTCTCCTTTTGGTGTGTATTTAAAGTCTGGAAGGGATTCCTTTCCTGTTTTGTCAAGTTTCCCAGCTGTTTGTGCCTCCAATCTTGCACGTGGGTGTAAGGCAGCATCTGGGAACAGACAATTTGGCAAAATTCCCTGACCCTGGATTTCCCAGTTTTCATATCTATGACTTCTTTGGAATGGCCTTGGAGAACGATAGCTTGAGAATGGCTGGATGTAAGGAAAACCAGGTGAAAAATTGGGTTTGGAGGTTTCTAAAGGCCCACCTTGTTTTAAACAAGGGAAAACAAGTACAATATTTGTAAGCGTCATTTCTCAAGTCTGCTGCTTGAATGAGTGGCTTTGCAGGAATCCACTCTCTCAGTCAGTGTTGTCAATAGTGTGGCATTTTTGCTTTGGATTTTCAACTTGAACCTGACAGGAAAGAGAGGGATGCCTTTCCATCAGAGCTAGCCAACCTGACCAGCAGTCCATTTCCTTTCTCCCCCCCAACCTCCCTTTTTTTTGAGATAATAGCTACTCCAGAAAAATTGTCTGCATTAGCAAAAATGACGAGGTCCAGTTTACTCTGTCTGATATTCAACTGTGCAACAGGATATCTATTGCAATGGAATGGGGATGCAGGTGAGGTTATCAACCTTTGGGCAACCTTTCTCAGGATTGGTTTTTTTTTTAATGATGATTTTACTGACCTTTATATGAACAGTAGCAATTGTAACCATAGAGCACTTACAAGTTTCAGTCTAAATTATTCAAACTGTATGCAGAAGGGGAAAAAGGAAAGCAATAAAAGGACAGAAAGAAAAAAAAAAAGCGGAAGGGGGAGAAACTAAGAAGATAATTAGAAAAAAAAGCAAAACCTTACTTTGTTTTGCCAAAATGACCAATTTCATTTGTGCAGTGTTTGCTTTCTGCATTATTGGAATGTCTTCTGTGGTGGGTCATCAGGAGCAAGGTGTGGCTTCCAACCACATCTCTTTCTAATGACAAAAAATATATGTTGCATTTTTGTTCTTGGTAGAGAGTGAGGGGTGGCTAGGACATTTTCATCTCTCTCTCTCTCTCTTTCTTTCTTTCTTTCTTTCTCTTTGTTTTAAAGAGGTTACATTTTCCAGAGTTGTAATGAACAATTAAGAGATAGGATTCTAGGGTTCTTGATATTTTTGGCTCTCCCTCCCTCCTTAGGCAGGTATATATTATACAGATGTTCTTGTTCAGTGAATTATTTAGTAGATGTACAGCATTTAGGCACATCAGTTCTTGAACTTCCTTGAAATGTGTTAGCGTTAACTGACTTCTACTAATATTTTTCCAACATATTTGATTTATCCTTGGCATTTCCTGCTCATTTATTATCTTCATTGTAAATGAACTACAATTATACTAAAACTGATATTTCTCTTACTTTCTCCTTTGTAGAGCATGCTTGATATTACTATCCAATATAATTGTTCAGATTCAGCTTTCTCACTTTCCTCTTTTAGACCCTTTCCAAGTTATTTTTTTTTGGGGGGTAAATGTTTTAGACCCAGATTCCCAAGCTATATTCCTTTGCAAATTCAAGACAGTCTCCCCCTCTTCCCCCAAATAACATACCTTGGCCATCTGAATGTCTCTTCGTGAAAAGAGCTATTTCTATGCTCTGAACGTAGGAAAAATGAGGGGAACCAGTGGCTCATCTTTCCCCCAAGAATAGGTGTAAATTACGAATGTCACCACACTTTTTTTTCCCTTTCCAGCTGACTTGTTTGTTACTCTAATGGGAAAGAAAAGCTTGTGTTACTAGGCTAAGCCAAAAGCTAACAGTGTTTTAAAAGTGGAGGTACCTTTCTCTGACATGTTCCACATGAATTTCTGGCCACAGGTTTCAGCTCACAAACTTTTTCTGTCATGTTTAGATTTCAGCAAAAGGCATTAATAAGACACATGGCTGAAGATGATTAGAAATGTCAGGGTTGTTTGGTAAGAGGGTGCTTGTTAATAAAATAAGGCTAAAGATCTGAGGAACATCTGAGCATGGAAATCCCTTCCTTGCCTGAAAGTCTCTATATACTAAAGGGGAATATTTGTAGCTCAAGGTTGAAATGGGGCTCTCTGAGCTTGCTTCATTACCCAAACTAAGTAACATCATCAATGCTAGTGCTGATGATGTTAGCCAGTGGTGGGATTCAAATTATTTTACTACCTGTTCTCTGGATGTGGATGGGTGGGCGTGGCAGGGGAAGGATATACTGCAAAATCCGCATTCCCTCCCCACCCCACTAACCTGCTTTCCAGCTCTGTTCTCCTGTGTGCAGGGCAACAAAAGAAGGCCCAGCCAATCAGCTGGGACTTGGAAGGCGGAGAATAGATGGGGGTGGGGCCAGTCAGAGGTTCTCCGAACTACTCAAAATTTCTCTACTGGTTCTCCAAACTGGTCAGAACCTTCTGAATACTCACCTCTGATGTTACCTAGTTTGGGTAATGAAATGCCTGCAAGAAAACAAGCCAGCTCAGACAGCCCAAAGGACCCTTCCTCTCTGTAAACTCTCTGGAAAGTGAAGTCCCTTGTTTATTAAATGTGTTTAACCATTTGGCTCCTCTTAAGGAGTCAGGATACCCCTCATGGTTCTCTACTTGCTAATGTAATCTCCCTAACGCAGGGGTCTCCAACCTTGGCTCCTGGAAGCCTGGCGGACTTCAACTCCCAGAGTTCCACAGCCAGCAAAGCTGGCTGTGGAATTCTGGGAGTTGAAGTCCGCCAGGCTTCCAGGAGCCAAGGTTGGAGACCCCTGCCCTAACGTGAACTGCACGGGATGGGTGGGGACCTTTCCCCATCCTTGCCTAACACTTGGCTTCCTCGAATTGGAAAAAGAAGGAACTGTGTTCACCAAGAGTGACATCCTCCATTCAAGGATGTAGAAGTGCTGTGGTTACAAATGAAATCTCTACCTTTCCAATTCTGGAGGACTCCACCCACACACCTATGGTTCTCCGATGCTTGCTCAGTGCATTTTTAATCTGCAGCCATGAATAATGCAATGGGATTGTGTGTTGGTTGTATGCTTACAAATATATTTTTTTCCCCAAGGAGACTTGCTATGTTAAGGTGGGAATCTTTTACTTCTGTTACCATGACACCCTGTTGCTCATAGGTACAAATCAAACGAAGAGTATGTGTATGTGCGAGGCCGTGGACGAGGGAAGTATGTATGTGAGGAGTGTGGAATTCGCTGCAAGAAACCCAGCATGCTGAAGAAACACATTCGCACGCACACAGACGTCAGGCCCTTTGTCTGCAAGTACTGTAACTTTGCTTTTAAAACCAAAGGTAAGCACCAGTCAGCTCTGAGCTCATCTTCCTAGTGCATTGGCTTGCTGGTTGACATTTCTTCTGGGGCGGCAGCAGGCAGAGGCTTAAAGCTCAGTTGGAGAAGACCTCCTAGAACCTCAAACCTGGCTGAAGTTTGGCTGAAGCATGACGCCAGAAGCAAAGCTGTCCTCTGCTGGGTAGCCAGGTCCCAGGGAAACCTTTGACTGGAGTATGCCTTTAGCACAGGCAGTCCTCTACTTACGACCACAACTGAGCCCAAAATTCCTGTTGATAAGTGAGACCGTTAGATGAGTTTTGCCCCATTTTACAACCTTAATAGAATAGAATAGAATTCTTTGATTGGTCAAGTGTGATTGGACACACAAGGAATTTGTCTTAGTGCAAATGCTCTCAGTGTACATGAAAGAAAAGATACATTCGTCAAGAGTCAGGAATCATAAGGTACAACACTTAATAATAATCATAGGGTACAATGAGAATAGAGTAGAGTAGGATAGGATAGGATAGGATAGAATAGGATAGGATAGGATAGAATAGAATTCTTTATTGGCCAAGTATGATTGGACACACAAGAAATTTGTCTTGGTGCATATGCTCTCAGTGTACATAAAAGAAAGTATACATTTGTCAAGACTCATAACAACACTTAATAATAATCATAGGGTACAATAAGCAATCAAATCATACGAAGAAACAGTCCATATAGATCGTAAGGATACAAGCGACAAAGTTACAGTCATACATTCACAAGTGGGAGGGGATGGGTGATAAGGAGTGATGAGAAGATTAATAGTAATAGTAGTGCAGACTTTGTAAATAGTTGGACAGTGTTGAGGGAATTATTTCTTTAGCAGAGTGATGGCTTTCAGGGAAAAACTGTCTTTGTGTCTAGTTGTAATCGTGTGTAGTGCTCTATAGCCTCGTTTTGAGGATAGGAGTTGAAACAGTTTATGTCCGGGATAAATGTAAATATTTTCACAGCCCTCTTTTTGACTTGTGCAGTATAATTTGACTCTTGCCACCATTATTTAAGGGAATCACTGCAGTTGATAAGTTAGTAAGCCAGTTGTGACTAATAGTCTGGCTTCCCCATTGATTTTGCTTGTGAGAAGGTTGTAAAAGGGGATCCCATGACCTTGGAGCACAGCAATGGTCATAAATGGGAACCAGTTGCCATGCACCTGAATTTTGACCAGGTGATCATGTTGCAAAGGCCAGAACTGTGAAAAATGGTCATAAGTCAAATTTTTCTAGTGCTGTTGTCACTTTAATGAACTGTTTGTCAGCGTTCCAACTAACCAACTCCAAACCAATCAACTCCGAGACAAGCATTTCCTCAAAGTTCCATTTTATTAAGAGTTGTCTTGTTGGCACGTCTAGCAAATCCTGAATCTGAGAGTTCCTGGTTTTCCCTTCCCAAAAGGGAAATCAAAGATCCATTCCCTGCATCCATCAGTTCCTCACATGGCCCAACCAGATCATCATCCGAATTTGAGACATCCCTCCAGACATTCCTCTCCAGGTGCAGGGCAACATGTCCTTGACTCTCCGAGAAAGAATGTTGTTGAGTCTAATCTCATACCTCACCATGAAATCCCCCCTCCCAAATTCCCAGGCACTGAAATGTGGCAGCCTCGAAGCTTCCAAGTAAAAAAACGGCTTCCAAGGCTGACACTGTTGTAAGTTGAAACCTACCTGTATAACATTTGAGGCCAGAGAAATCAGAGCCAGGGGTTGCCAAGCTAGAGAAAGTCGTGTTGACATAAAACACCCTTGTTCCTTACTGAAACTGTATTCGAACAATGAACGTCATGTATTCATTAATTGAACAGGCAATCAAATACTATCTTGTTGCAGGGTAACAGCCATCCAGAGCCATGTTGTCAGGTTTCCAAGTGTTGAAATCCATTTAAAAAGAAAACCAAAGTCCATCTTCCAAAACAAATTCTTTTATTTAAGAAAGCATCAAATTGGCAAAGTCCATGGCAATTCCAGATCTGACACAACCCGGAATTACCCCACAATATTAAAGTTAGAAACAACCCCCAAAAGTCACATTCTCCAATAGAAGTAATTCAACATTGCTTGATGTCATAAATCTGCACCTCAAGGGGCCCCAGCACGGACAGCTCGTTTCCCATGGGAAGAAGAATCACCTTGCCAAAACAACTCTATCTCCACTCCTCCCCCCTTAGGAATGTGGCAAGCCCGAAACCCTTCCCTTCATGACTGTCACAGGGTAGATAAGAAAAAGAATATATACTAAAACAAACTAAAATGGCTACACTTATGTCAGTTTTGGGCTTGACGCATGCTTCTATAGGTATTCAAGGGCATCTCCAGCCTTATGTGCTTCACATATGCTATCCCTTTTTATCCTTGACCTACTCTTATTGGCAACTTTACATCAAAGAAACCTACAGAGAGTCTTTGACTTACAACTGTTCATTCAATGATCATTCGAAGTTACAATGGCACTGAAAAAAGTAACTTATGAATGTTTTTCACACTTGGCAACTGGTTCATGTTTATGACCTTTGCTGTGTCCCAGGGGTCACGTGATCCCCTTTTGCGACCTTCTGACAAGCAAAGTCAATGGGGAAGCCAGATTTACTCAATGCCCGTGTCACTAACAGTTGCACTGATTCACTTAACAACAATTGTAAATACAGCAAAACTCACTTTAACAACTGTCCCACTTAGCAACAGTCATGTTGGGCCCAATTGTGGTCGTAAGTCAAGAACTTACCTGTATTCTCCCAAAGGACCATACTTCCAATCCTAATCTGTGGGTTTGTCAATTCTTGAAAACGCTTGTTCCTTGCTCTGCATCTCTTTAAAGCTTTTGGATGTGTTAGCTTTATTGCTTCCCATTTTTGGTTTATTGATAGATAAGAGATAGTTTCAAATCTTGAAATAAAGATAATTCTGAAAGCATAACTGAATTGCAGACAGAAGGTTTATAAACCAAGAGAACATGAAATCTGAGCAAGCTGCAGCTTTTTAAAAAATATTGTTGAATGTGATGGGAAGAAGGATGGCTTAAAGTAAAATATACAATTATTTTTAAGAACATACTATGGGTAAATTGGAAGTCTATCTCTTAAGAGCAAAGTATTCCCTTCTTTTCAGTGGAAATAGCTCATGAGGTTCCCTTTTGCTGCATGAATTAGTTATTTTGAATCAGTTACAGGTATAAGGGAACTTAGCTACAGCTGTTGTGTTCTTGAGAAATTTTCAGAAGATAATTTGTTGTAAAATTTGGAGAAGTGGTACCTTAACTTAAACTGATATGGATTTTTCTGCAAGTATTAGTGATGATATTCATGAAAATCATCAATGTTGCATGGGAAGTAGGTCTGAGCTTTGCCAAAGATCCCTGTAGCCAATTAACCTGTTCTAACCTTCATCAAGGTATAGGAACCTCTACCTAGGCTAACCGAAACTGCTACAAGAAATGGGCATACATTTGCTTAAGAAAATTCAGCTTACATTTGAAGTGTAAATTCAAGGGTTCTGACTGCCTCTCTTGGTTTATTCTCATTTCTAGTTTCTAGAACCAAAAGTCATTGTTGAGACTTCAACAAAGTATTAGCTCTGTGTTTAATTTCACATAGTGCATTAGTTTGAAAGGCGGCAGGTGGCAAAACTGGTAATAGCCGGCTTTGAAAAGAGATATTCAGATGGCATATCATGCTTGCCCAGGAGGATCACATGAATGGCTATGGAAAAAGTATTTGGGGTCCTTCTTTGATATCTTGGTGCAACTGAAAAATGGGATTGAATGATTGTGAGACAATAGAAGTTCTGGTCTAGAGTTCATTAGCCATCATCTGAATTTTAAGGTGTATATAGAGTTTGTTGTTAAGTTCAATGAAACATAGGCAAGGGGGAATGTGCCTCTTTAGTTTAGAAGTTTTTTTCCTGAAGAAAATTAGAAAGAATTGAACTTTTTTCCAAAATAATTAGATGTTTGGAATTTGCTTTTCTATCCCTTTCTCCTTCTCTACCTTTCTCCCTCCCTCTCTCCCTCCCTCCCTCCCTCCCTCCCTCCCTCCCTATCTACCTACCTACCTACCTATCATCTCAAATGCTTTGCTCATGGTCCTCTCAATACCCAGCATCCATTCCTTTTGAATACCTTCCACAACTCTTGTCAAGAATACTGATAGCACACAGGAGAAATAAAATATATTTTCTGATTCCATCCTTATTCTTTTTCTTCTTGTACATCGTACATCAATATAGTTGTGTGTCCTATGTGGGGAGATAGATAGTTATTCTGAAAGTGAGCCATTCTCATTCTCTCTCTCTCTCCCTCCCTCCCTTCCTCCCTCATCTTGACAGGGGGGGGAAAATCAGCAGCTCTTAAAAGTTTGCAAGCTTTTATTTGAAACTATTCTAATAAGTCCCTGAACATCTATAGTGACTTCCCAGAAGTCTAAACAGCACAGAGCACATGTATGCAGGTAAAACAGAACATATACCATAAAGATAATTACAGCATTTTCAGGACCTTGGACAACTTCATAAGGAAAAGCTGTTGTCCTGGCAGAGAATATAGTATCTAAAAATGCAGACAGAACCTAGTCATTAATTTAATTCCTAGGGGATGATGGCAGCAATCTTTAAAACAATTCAAGGCAATTACTGTAGTTTCGTGCTGCTTGTGTAGCTGAAAAATAGTCAAAGCCTCTAGGGTTGTACTGTAGTAATCAGAATTTGAGGTGGAAGGGAGGACTGAATTTTTATATAGGAGGACATAAAGGAAAGCTCTGATTTCTCTTGATCAGATGGAGATTTGCAACTCACCTGTCCCCTGAATATTTTCTGGGTTGAGTCTCAGTGCAAGGAACATCATAATGCTTGTATAATAAGAGTACTGCATCCAGTTTTGGTCACCACATTATAAAAAAGATGTTGAGACTCTAGAAAAAGTACAGAGAAGAGCAACCAGGATGATAAGGGGACTGGAGACTAAAACATATGAAGAATGGTTAAAGGAACTGGGCTTGGCTAGTCTAGTGAAGAGAAGGACCAGGGGAGACATGATAGTGGTCTTCTAATATTTGAGGAGCTGCCACAGGGAGGAAAGGGTCAAGCCTTTTTCTAAAGCTCCTGTAGGCCAGACAAGGAATAATGGATGGATACTGAACAAGGAGAGATTTAACCTGGAAACAAGGAGAAACTTTCTGACAGTGAGAACGATCAACCAATGGAACAGAAGTTGCCCTCGGAAGCTGTGGGAGCACCATCAGTTAAGACTTTCAAGAAGAGATTGGACTGCCCTTTGTCAGAAATGGTATAGGGTCTCCTGCTTGGGCGGGGGGTTGGACTAGATGACCTAAAAGGTCCCTTCCAACTCTGATTATTTGTATCTGTATCTGTATCTAATGAAAATATAGGTCCTCATTTCTGCATATAAAAGAATGACTGCATAACAGAAGCCTATCAAAGCAGACATGGAACATTGATTCCATTCTGTTCCATCTTTGTTGATTTGTAAACATTATTATAATATAACTTTGGACAAAGCAATAAACTTGGAGAAAAATGGTTGACAGTTTTCTGGGATTTTATCCTGAAGCTTGAACTAGGAAAAGGTTCCTAGTATCCATGGTATTGCCAAAAGTTTTCAGATGAAGATAAGAAACCTAAATAAGAGCGTTGTGGGACTTGACATGTTCAATTGATGCTGTGATACTTTTGTAAAATGAGATAGTTGGGAAATAATTTGCAGCCAGATTTGTATTAATCTCAAGATACTGGTCAAATACAGTAGTGTAAACAATATTAGTCATTGAGTTACAAGGTAGCATAGCATTTATTCCTTCTGTAAAGAAACCCAGCTTCTGGAGAAGTTGGTTTGTTGGAAAATGTTTTTTCCTCTCTGAATTATGACACCCCCAAAAAAGTTTTCTTGCTTGTGTGCTTGCTTTCTAGAAAGAAACAAAATTCTATTGCACAAACAAATCTAAGGTATTTTTCAGTGCACATATTATAATGGGTAAGTGGGATGCAGTCTTTGAAGTGAATTTAAGCAATTTCAAATATTCACCTTAGAAGATGGGGAAAGATTAGCTATATGATTCATGTGCTTTTAAAGATCCAGTAAAAGGTTGTTCTGTGCCATAGAATTATTTGAGTACATCTAAGCCACTTAGAATCAAGTACTGAGCAAAAACACACTTCATTCTCCGACTGAAGGAAATGAGAATTGAAATTTTGTTTGGGTTGTTTTATTCACATATAGTGAATGGGCCTTTTCCCCATTTTTTTCCTTTCCTTTTTCTTTCTGCTTTGGTAGTTTGTTGCAAAGAGAATTTATTATTATAATTTAACTTAAGCTTGATCCTAAAAGTGCCTATTATACAGATAAACAAACCACAGAGATACATAAATATATAGTAAAGAATGCCATCACAACATTACTTTGTTTGATCTGCTGCATTTAATGATCTTTGCATAAATTTTGCTATGCTCAATTTGGATAGCCAAATTCTGTGGCTATCCAAAAAGAATAACTATTGTTAAATTGATTGTGGTAGTAGTGAAGGTGCTGGCTAAGAAACCAGAAGATGGTGAATTCTAGTCCTGTCTCGGGTATGAATGCTGGCTGAGAGGCTTCAGGCCAATCACTCTGTCTCAGCCCAACCCACCTAACAGAATTGTTGTGGGGAAAATAGGAAGAGGAAAGAGTAATAGGTATATTCACCATCTTGAGTTACTTATAAAGTAATAAAGGTGCGAATAAAAAAACCCCTTAGAACTGAAAAGCCCAATCTGGACTGATTTATCTTTTAGTGAGTAACTGGAAGAGGTGAAAAAAACTGACATTTCTTCCTATTTCTAGTCATGTAGGAGCAGATGTGGGGCTGTGGTCAGGTTATATGATTTCATATTCTCATTTCTGTCCTTAATTTTTCCCCCCGAATAACAAAATCCTTTATTTATAGCATTAATTCCCTATGACTTAGCTGCAAATATTACAAAGAGGATTTTGATAGGATAGGATAGGATAGGATAGGATAGGATAGGATAGGAAAGGAAAGGAAAGGAAAGGAAAGGAAAGGAAAGGAAAGGAAAGGAAAGGAAAGGAAAGGAAAGGAAAGGAAAGGAAAGGAAATGGAGACTACACAAAAACAAACTTGGGCACAAACAAGAAAACTTGTACCAATATTTAGCTCACACTGGGAATAATATAATCTATTATTTAATAACTCTTCCATTGTTCCCACTTTAATATAATTAGACATTATGGTATATGTGAAGGTATCTCCTCAGGGGACTGAAGTATAACAATTCATTGAAAACATACCTCCACAATGAACAAGCCTTAATGTATCATGTTGCTTTATTATTATTAAGAACTCATTCTTCTTTAGATGGTGTAATATGCCAACTATTTTATGGTTCTTCTTGATTAGATAATTGTAACTATATTAAAAATAAGTCCTATTCATTACCACTTTCATATTAGAAACAGGGAGAGGAATATAAAAAGGATGACGCCATTACATTGATCCGTGAGCAAAAGCTAGAATCACTGTCCAGAGTAATTAATCATTTGGAACCCCAAAATCTTTACAATCACATATCCATTTGCTGAAGAGTCTGAACTAATTTGGATAAATTCTAACCTCTATATTAGGGTAATATATATTAATTTGAGGTCATGAAATAAAGTGCAAACTTTTAAAATTCTCCAGAATGCCTCAATCTAGAGTTTGAAAAGTATATCAAGACTTGAATACAAGTCTAGGCCTAAAAGGGAATTTGGGAGTCTGATGTGTTATACTATAGTACTTGGTGTTGGTAAGAAAGAAAAGTTTTGAGGTTGCATCTAAGACTCGTGCAAATCCTTTGATTTGAAGAAATTCTTTTTTTTTGGAAATAGATATTCCAGTAGTTATTCTAATTGAGAAAGTTAGATCCTTTCTACATTAAGTAATTGGGACAATGGTTTTTTTTTACAAGTTCACTGCTCAAAAATATATTTTTTCTCTAGGTAAGGTAGCTCATGGAAGAAGAAAAAATGAACTCGTGCCTTTTTGTCTCTGTAATCTTATAGTTCAAGAATATGTAGCATTTTTCAAGATAAAGCCTACCCTAATCCTTGAAGTAAGATTATGTGAACTGTACTTCCCTAATGTGGACTGAATCAGGACAAAAAATGGGCAAAAAACTAAACATTATTTTGTTTGATTTCAGTGCCAGTCCAATTACATTTCTTTCATAGCCCAGTCATCTATCTTCCCTGCTATTGTACCTTGTTTTGCTGTTTTAGACATTTACTTCTGGTGATTTCAGTGGAGAAATTGGTTACTCAGGACCTGATTAAAGTTTATTTCCTCTATCTGCTGTTGGATACAGTTCCTAGGATTCATAATAAAGCTACTATTGCATTCCCAAATGCTTCTTCCTGTTGAGTGTTTCAGAATTTCTCCCTTCCTTACATTCTGAACTGCAGAAAGAGACTGTAAGGTTATAAACTCTCATTGTTACACTCTCCAAAAACACATCAAGCAATCTCTTTGTATTTTCAACCTCTGAATCCTTGTAACTAACTTCGATGGTTGGGTTAAGCAGCAACTGCAATTTAATTTAAAGACTTAAACTGAAGGGTTTTTAAAAATGATCCTTAATGCATAAAGCCATGTGGCTCTTAGCTTTCCAATGATTCATTAGCTCAGTCCCTCATCATGTTCTTCTGCTGTTTTATTACAACATTCCCCATTCCGGTCCCCTAAACTCACATTTACCTGAGTGCCTGGAAGCTGAGCAGTTCCTACCTGTTTTAATTTATTATCCGACACATAGACATTATTCCCAAAACACGGCCTGTATTTAATTTGAAGCAGTCCTTGTGTCCATAGCAAATCTATCTTGCTTTCAAATGCAAGAAATCAAGGGTAATTCTAGATAAAACCTTTTTCTGTTTCACATTTGCTTGCTGTTTATTCAGATCATGATTTAATGTTATTAAATGAGCAGGCACTCTTTTTTTTTGTGTTGGAGAGTTCCTTGCACTTAAAAGGAGATCAAATCAGTCGATTCTAAAGGAAATCAATTCTGATTGTTCTTTGGAAAGACAGAAATTGAAGCTGAAGCTCCAATATTTTGGCCACCAAAGGAGAAGAGAGGACTCATTGCAAAAAAACCCTGAAGTAGGGAAAGATGGAAAGCAAAAGGAAAAGGGAACAGCAGAGGGTCAGATAGATGTTCGACAGATATTGATGCAATGAACAAGAATTTGGGCAAACGCCTGGAGACAGCGGAGGATGGGGAGGATGGCTTGCTATGGACGATGGAGTTGTGAAGAGTCGGACATGACTTGGCAACTGAACAAAGATAACAGTACTCCTTGTTTAAAAAAAAAAAAGATGTTGATTTAGATGACCTGAATAATGATTTCCAGAAGTTGGGAGAATATAAAAATTGGCTGAGGTTTTAATGGAATGGTAGCAGAGACTTTGAAAAACAGACTTTAGAATGCAAAGTGTGTGCATTTAAATTTCAAAAAAAATATTACAAGGATAAAGCAAGAGGTGAAAGAACCATCGTAAAAGTTTATCCTAAATTAAAAATGAGAATGTAGTCATGCCTTAGGGAGAGTTTTAGTTTTTTTCTTTGTTTTACTCCATTCCCAGATCTCCTTTGACACCTCTATCTTTGCTAATTTCTGGGGTAGAATTTACAATTCTGCCCTAGGTCAGTATTTTTTTTTTCAAACAAAAAGACAACCAAAGGTAATAGTTCTATTTTAAAAAAAACCCCAAAACCTCTCTGAGCTTTTGGATATTTGATTTGGGAATTCCATCATGGTCACCTCAAGAATTGCAGCCACCTGGCACCAATAGGCATGATGTGGTCCTCTCTGCTTTATGCACTCTGGCAATGAGTATCCACTATCCCCTGCCTCTTTTGCATGTCGCAGGGAAGGGTTTTGAGTAGCGCTTTCCCTGTTTTTGCAAAGCATGTACCTGCTGGCTTTTTCTGCCTTGCATGAGAGCTAGCAGTTGTGAAAAGCAATTTTGTAGTAATTGGGGGGAAGCAAATTAGCCACTAAGGGCAGCCTTCTGTTTTCTTGCCTGGAATGTAAAGCATCACTTGCTGATAAATGTTACTGGTTGCTATGGGCAGCTAGCAAACAACAACTGATGATTTTTGCCTGTTCTGTTTTCATTTGTAGGGAATCTGACTAAACATATGAAGTCAAAAGCCCACAGCAAAAAATGCCAGGAGATGGGTGTGTTGGCGTCTTCACCGGGGGAGCTGGAACCAGAGGAAGGTAAAGATTTGGGACTATGCTTTTGGGGAAATGGAACCTGATGCTCTCCACATGGCTGGGATTGAGTGCCCATGCTCAGAGTCACCGAGCATGTTGTGGTTCGCTGGCAGCCGGTGCAGATGGCAGCGGAATTGGACAGTGGGGAAGAAAGGGGACGAATCAGGGAGTCTGGAGAGGACTCAGATGAGGGTCCTGCGTCCGATGCAGGGATGGGGCCAGGACCATCTGGGAATGGGGTGCTGCCTCTGGAGTCTCCAGAGTCTGGCAGCAGCAAGGCAGAGGAACCAGGAGAGCCTGTTCCCAATGTGCGTGTGCTCAGAGCTGCTAGAAGGCAAGAGGAGCTGAAACAAAAGGGGTGACTCAGGAGTAAGGCTTGGAGGTGATTGCCCCTCCCCTAAGGGATAAAAGTCAGACCAAGACGATGAAACCTTTGCAGGAAGTAAAGTAGTTCAATCAGTTCAGAGTCGTTGTTGAAGCTCCTTGTACTTCGGTTGGGTTTTTTTGTATTTTGATTGGTTTCTTTTCTAGTTAATTGGATATTTCTGTTTTTGGCAGTGCTTGGGGGACTGTTTGAGACTAATTCTGGCTGGGAATGAAAACAATTGCAATAAAATAGGTTTTGTTTTAAAAATACATTTGTGCATCATTATGGTTTATGAAGCCTGGGTCAGAACAGAGCATTTTATTCATTCATTCATTTATTTGTTTGTTTGTTTATTTTGTCAAGCATGTATTAGATAATATGTATAAGTATAAACATGCTTATGAATACATGAAATGGATATGAACAAAAAGGAAACATTAGGACAGGGACGGTAGGCGTGTGCTTAGCACGCCCTCTTAGGAATGGGGTGAAGTGAACAGTAGACAGTCTAAGGTTAAAGTGTTTGGGGGTTTGGGGAAAAAAAACCACAGAGTCAGGTGGTATATTCCAGGCATTGACCACTCTGTTGCTCAAGTTGTATTTCCTGCAATCGAGTTTGGTGCGGTTTAACTTGAGTATGTATCTTGTGTGTGCTTGTATTGTTGTGGTTGATGCTGAAGTAGTCATCGACAGGTCTCGATAATAGATAGCATGACCCCGGCTGAGAGATTATGACAACTGTGGTTATCTCAAGGGTCTTGGTTGCTCACCCCTAGATACCATTCTTGATGCTAAGTAGAGGTGCAGATGTGGGGGAACATTTGACTCCTGGTCTAATAAGTAGGTGGGAATTTCGCCATCATTACGAGAGCTTCTGTCTCCGCAGCACTGATTTTGTTTTTATTCTTTTCGTGTTGTCAGTCCTGATTTGAGATAGAGTGGGGGAAAGTGTGGCTTTTGAGCTGCATATGGCTCCTAGCTAAATTTCAACAATTATCTGTAAGAGATCAATTCAGGCCATCATTTCCCCAAGTTCTGTCTCTGCTTGGGAGAAGGAGAGGGGGAGGGAGGGATATAGATAGATAGATAGATAGATAGATAGATAGATAGATAGATAGATAGATAGATAGATAGATAGATAGATATTCTCTCTCCCCCTCTCTCTCCCTCCCTCCTTCTGTCCCTCTATCCATCCCTCTCCCCGTCTCAATGTGTGTGTGTGTGTTTCCCTATTTTTGCTTTGCAACAGGCAAAAAACAGTGTTTGGAAGCATTGGTGCCTTGCCAGAGTTTCACCCCTGGGGATGAAAGCACATGCAGGCAAGGGAGGGCGAGGGAGTGGTATTGTGTCAGTCACAAGGGAGGTGCACTCATATGTGTCAGCCATGGACATCTGCTCTGGCATCAAATTGCCTGAGGAGTTTTCGAGTCTGTTAGCTTACTCAGAATAACCGATGAGCTTCAAGGGAGCTTTTCCAGAATGGCTCTTTGCCTTTTAGATGAATTGCCTCTGGTTCGCTTTCAGGGGCATTCTGAGGCATTGGGTAGCCCTGGCCAAATCATGATGCCAGATATATATATGTATATATATTCTAAGTTTTCAAAGGAGTAGAGAAAGGGAATGAAATCAGATCCGTTGGCTTGACTGTTTGCTGGAAATTGTGATCTTGCCTGGTGCTGTAGAGAACTACAGGACAGTGAAGGCTGAAGACAACTCACAATGGCCAGTGGGTGTGCCAGTGCAGCTTCTTCCGTGCCAACCCAGCCGTACTGAGTCATCATGTTATGACCTTTCTTGCCATAGTTGTTAACTGAATCATTGCAGTGGTTAAGTTAGTAACATGGTTGTTGAGTTAGATTAAATTAGCTTTATTGATTAGCCTATAACAGAGGTAAGGAACGTTGGCTCTTTTATCACTTATGGACTTCAACTCCCAGAATTCCTGAGGGAGCCATAAAAGGTTCCCCATCCCTGGCCTACTGGTTTTTTCAGTTGTGAGGGAAATCAATTTTTGACTTGAATGGGACTGTTTAATATACAAATGTAGGACATACAAAGAATATATATAAAAATATGTCCTACATTTGTATATTAAACAGTCCCATTCAAGTCAAAAATTGATTTCCCTCACAACTGAAAAAACCAGTAGGCCAGGGATGGAGAACCTTTTATGGCTCACTCAGGAATTCTGGGAGTTGAAGTCCGTAAGTGATAAAAGAGCCAACGTTCCTTACCCCTGGCCTATAAGGTAAAGGTAAAGGTTCCCCTCGCACATGTGTGCTAGTTGTTTCTGGCTCTAGGGGGCAGTGCTCATCTCCTTTACAAAGTCGAAGAGCTAGACTGTCTGAAGACGTCTCTGTGGTCATGTGGCCGGCATGACTAAACGCCAAAGGCGCATGGAACGCTGTTCCCTTCCCACCAAAGGTGGTCCCTATTTTTCTACTTGCATTTTTACATACTTTTGAACTGCTAGGTTGGCAGAAGCTGGGACAAGTAATGGGAGCTCACTCCGTTACGTGGCGCTAGGGATTCAAACCGCTGAACTGCTGATCTTTCTGATCGACAAGCTCAGTATTTTAGCCACTGAGCCACCACGTCCCTTTGATTAGCCAATAGGCCACATCAAAATACAAGGTTCAAACGTGTATTACCAATAAGATCTTATAAAAACCATTTAAGATAAGAATAGGGTAAAGTGCAATAATCATGGGTTAAAACACAATAATTAAGGCACAAGATATATTAAATAGAATAAAATGACATAAAATTATATTTCTGTATCACCCTTACAACCTATCCCAATCAGGCCCACATATGCCAATCTCTGTTGGACCATTTTAGTCACAAAATGGTGCTGAATTAAATGTTGTTTTCACATTCTGGCCACACATGAGATATGTTGTTTTAATATGGGCCTTGGTTGTTAAGTGAATCTGGCTTCTCTATTGACTCTGCTTGTCAGAAGTTTTCAAAAGGTGATTGCATGATCCCAGGACACTGCAACCATCATAAACAGGAGTCAGTTGCCTGGGATCTGAGTTTTAATCATGTGATTATGAGGATGCTGCAGTGGTCATAAGTGTGAAAAAATGGTCATATGCTACTTTTTTTTAGTGCCATTGTAACTTTGAATAGTCACCAAATGAACTGTTGTAAATTGAGGGCTACTTGTGTAGGATAAGACACTTTGTAGAGAGAAATCAAAACTTGAAAGAATGAGTTTCATGAGACCTATTAAACAATGAAGAAATCTGCTTTCTGAAGTTATGGTTAGATGAACATTTGTTTGGGATGGTTTGAGGATTTCTGCTTGGGCCGTGAATGGATTAGAATAGAATGGAATGGAATGGAATGGAATGGAATAGAATAGAATAACAGAGTTGGAAGGGACCTTGGAGGTCTTCTAGTCCAACCCCCTGCCTAAGAAGGAAATCCTACACCACTTCAGACAAATGGTTATCCAATCTCTTCTTAAAAACTTCCAGTGTTGGAGCATTTACAACTTCTGGAGGCAAGTTGTTCCACTGATTAATTGTTCTAACTGTCAGGAAATTTCTCCTTAGTTCTAATGTTCTAGTGTTTCTTCCAGTCCTAGGATTCTGTTATTTCGTTCCTTTAAACTTTAAGAAATGTTGATCCATTTGCTACATTTCTTCATTAAAACTATTTAATTCCTGCTCCCCTCCCTACGTCCATCCACACCTCCCTTTTTGAAATATCTCCACCTGACTGGTCTTCCCACAACAGCTTAGTTTGCCTTCCATGTAATATATTATTTATTTCTGTTGGGGAGCAATGTTCCAAAGAATGACAGGCTCATAAATCAACCCTCTGTTATGTAGATAAATAAGTGAAATGCCCCAAGAGTGAAATGATATGAAAAACACCCTAGTCGAGAAAACCTGGATATCTGAAAATTCTTGGTGGATACTGATCCAATCCTAATCCGCTGTATTCTTTGACGGCCTGGTTTCCTTTTATCACTAACTCTTCCACTGGAGAACATATTTACCCCCAAAAAATTAATTTTTCAGAGACTATTGAAAATGGAATGGTTTCAGATAGCTTATGGGAATTTATACAACCAATTGAATGTTTGTTGTAATATATAAATATTTTACTTCATTAGCCTCTCATCGCAAATATTTTAATTGCCTTCAGTTGTCTTTTGTTGTGAACTGCCAAGAGACTTCATTGTTATAATTTGCAAATTAATTATGTGAATGGATAAACAAAATTCTATCCCAATTTTCCATGATATTCCAGGAAGTAGGAAGCTTTGAATTGTTTCTGTGAAAGCCTCATTTGACCCTCCTTGAACTATCTCCAGACATGTTTATTTTCTCTGCTTCCACCCAGCTGGAATGGGAAAGAGAAGATGGAGAAAAGCCCATAATAATAAGTGTCCTTTATAGGTAAAATCCATATTAGTGGCAGAAGCAGTATCTTAGTTCTTAGATTGTGCTGAAAACAATCTGAGATGGACTGGCACTTTTAATGAAATTTACATTTCTAATTTCCTTTGAAGTACACTTCCTCATTAACACAGAACATTGTGGAGTTCCCTCCAATTATCGCCCAGGCGTTGTTTGTCCTGATATTTCTACATATGTGTGTATATGAATATGTGTACATGTATTATGTATCCTAGGAACGCGGTGGCTCAGTGGCTAAGATGCTGAGCTTGTCAATCAAAAAGGTCAACTGTTTGGTGGTTCGAATCCTTAGCGCTGTGTTATGGAGTGAGCTCCCGTTATTACTTGCCCCAGCTTCTGCCAACCTAGCAGTTGGAAATATTTTATTTCATTAGTCTCTCATCACAAACATTTTAATTGCCTTCAGTTGTCTTTTGCTGTGAACCTCCAAGAGACTTAATTGTTATAATTTACAAATTGATTGAGTGAATGGATAAACAAAATTCTATCGCAATTTTCCATGATAAATGCAAGTAGAAAAATAGGGACCACTTTGGTGGGAACAGCATTCTGTGCACCTTCGCTGTTTAGTCATGCCGGCCACATGACCACGGAGACGTCTTCGGACAGCGCTGACTCTTCAACTTTGTAACTGAGATGAGCACCGCCCCCTAGAGCCAGAAACGACTAGCCCGTATGTGTGAGGGGAACTTTTACCTTTACCATGATGTATCCTTGTCTGATAAATTGTCCTGCTCTGCTTCCGCCTTTTAGGAACCACTGAAGATCTCTTCCAAGATTCAGAAGGACTGGAGGGATCTGAGTTACCCGAACACCAGTTTTCAGACTTGGAAGAGTCCGATGACGATGATGACAATGATGAAGAAGAGGAGGAGGACGAGGAGGACGAGGAAGAGGAGGAAGAGGAAAACCAAGAGGAATCACTTGGAAAGCCTTCTGAAACAAAGAACACGTCTCTTCCAGGGAACTCTCCAAGACGTTCTCTCTCTTCCCAGGAGAAAGGCACCAAGACAGCCTTGTCCACAGTGGAAGATGTTCCCTCTGGTATTGAGCATACTGTTTGGTGTTCTCAGACTGCCTCCTTAGAGCCTGAAATGAAATGGTCAGCTGACAGCTGTGAAGTTGCTGTGTGCCACAGCTTGTTAAGGCTTCATCGGCCAGCTCTGTCCTCCAGTGTGCTCTCAACTTCAGCGGAGAAGGAACCTATTAGAAGACCGCAGATGCTCTTAGCAATGGATTTGTCAGTCTCCAAAGATATCACACCTAGAAGGAAGAGTTTCCCAAGCAAGGACACTGGGGTTAGCAGTGGTGGAAACAACCGGTCCTTGGCTCGAAAGCATCTGTTAACCAAAAATGAAACTTCACCAAAAAGATTGTCACACACGGGAGAAACACCTTCCGGTCACCAAGCTCTGAGAGAGTCATTTGTCCTCTGTAATTCATCACCAAGACTTGAGATCTCATCAAGCAGATACTTCTCTTCAAAGAGGGAGCTCTTGCCCCCCTTATACCTTCCACCAGCAAGAGGGGTTTCTCCAGTGAGATATGTCTCTCCAAACAGGGAAATGTCATCATCTAGAAACTTATCTCTGAAGAAAACGCTGTCCCAGAGCTATTCAGAGCCACCGTCACGTTATCCATCCCCAGGAAGAGAGGAGATGCCTTCTCATAGCCAAGTGGCAGTAGATGAAAAAGTACAAAACTTATGTAGAACTCCGCGTGGAATATCATCTTCAGTGCCTCTACCTCACAGGTCCTTCGACAAAGATACGGAGCTGCATGAAGACCCTAAACTGGTAAGCTGTGCTTAGAGATGGGTAACATCTGGTGTTCCAGATGTTTTTTTTTTTTTTCACTGCAGTGTCTATTGTCTCACATCATTGGCCATGCAGAAGGTCCCTCTATTACCAATCCTTGTTTTTTGCACCCTTGCTTTACAAATGGTGGGGTCAGGAACTTTGGAAATGGATATTGCCCGGGTTAACATCAAGAGCTAATCCTTTTCATGATGTGTTCTTTTGAGGTGTGCATTTTTGTTTTGCTATGTTTTAATACGGAGCAAAGAAAGAGAGAAGGATGCAGTGGACCAGTTGCAATGGAATATGTTCTTTTAATGTGTCCTCTTTGAGTCACCTAATAATAATAATAATAATAATAATAATAATAATAATAATAATAATAATAATAATAATAATAATAATAATCTCCTTATTAAAGTAAGGCAGTGTTTTGTGTCCATACCCGTTTGCTCCCACCTTAAGAGTTGACTTTCTGTATGCCTCTTGTCATTGCAGAAGACAGAGTCCAGGAACCCAACAGTTTCACCCGGCATCATTCCACATCTCTATTTCAGACCTTTGCAGTCGTTCCACCAAGTACCCATTCGCGCTCCAGGTCAAGTGGAAGACCATATTTTCAGTCATCTCCCTTTGCACTCCCAGCAATTACCCAGGAGCCCTTGCCCGATGATCCCCATTGGGGGCATCCAAATGGTCCAGGCGAGACCCAGCACCCATCCCAGCTTGGGGCATGGATCGGTGATGTCCCTGCAGGCCAGCTACTTTGAACTCGGCGGTAGCACTCCTGGATTCAGCCCAAGGAAAGCCAGCTGCAAAGAACTTCCAAACAGACATGAAGCTCCTTCTTCGTCAGCCACATCGCCACTTCGAAGTGGCATCTGCGTGGAAGGGAAAGCAAGGACTAGCGAGCTTCAGCAAACGCGATCCAAGGAAGAGGGATACAGGGTAAAAACGTGTAGTTCAGGAAAGCAGGAGAGCTGTTTGGCCACCCCGATGAGTTCTTGCTCAAAGGGGGAGTGTTCTCCAAAGCCTTTGGCTCTTGGGGAAGAAGGACCTTTCACCAAGAAGGGGAAGAAATATGCCGGCAGCTCGCGCACTACTTTCAAATCCACCTGTGCTTTTATTTCAAGCCTCCCCACACAGTCACTAGACCGAAGCAGCAGCATGGGCTGCTTGTTGGAACATTCATCCAGCCAGTCCTCTCCCCAGCTCTCCCCCAGGAGAAGGAACCTGTCAGGAGAGCCGGCCCCGCAAGCAGGGGCCTATAGGAGAAAAAGTCCATCCTTGGAACATGCTGCAGGCTTTGGTTTAGCTCGAAGCCGAGTGGAGAGCAGCACAGGAAAGACTTAAGTCCTTGCTGTGTCCTGTCAACAACTTGTCAGATGTTAAACAACAGACCTTGGTCAGTGCTATTGGTTTTAGCATAATCGTTGCTAAAGGAAGGTCTCTGGTGTAGGAAAAAAAAATCATACCCTCTCCCTTCCCTCCATTTTACTTTTACCTTTACTTGTGCCTTTATCAATGCCCCCCCCTTTTTTGTTGTGGTTGCTTGACATGCACACATACACACACACACAAACTGAAACTTACAAGTGTTTTTACTACTCTTGAAAAGGAGCCTATCCCCCCATGCCCCTCCATTGCCATTAACCAAGTCTGTTCCAACAGGCGCTGATAAAATGCAGACAGGAAAGAATCGAGAATTTTTTTTTTTTTTCCAAAGGATGCACTGAAAACTTCTAGGAAAATGGATGCCTCTTCAGAGATACTGTTTAAAGAAAAAGAAAAAAAAAAAGATCTGCTCCCCTGTACAGAAGTTATAAACCTCCACCCCTATTTATGACATGCTTTATTTAATATGTGGTGAAGTGCTTGTAATTTTATAATGGTTCTTTTTTATGATTATGATTATTATTTGCATTATTCTGGTTGCCTGTAAATGTGCTTTAAGGACACAGCTGTGACTGTTCTGATTGGGGGAGGGAGGGGAAGAAGTGTTTACCCTTGAATTGTTGATGAAATTAGCACTTACTTTGGGGAAGGTATTAATGGCAGTGAAAATAATTCTGCCTGCCTGCCCTAAAAATTGGGGGTGGGTGAGTGGGAGTTTGGCGATCTCAGCAGGTGCCTCCCTAAATACAACCCACAAAAGCACTTTTTTTAAAACAAAAAACAAAAAAAGAGAGACACACAAGACATATGAAGGGGTTAGCCCCTTTATAAGAAAATAAAACAAATTGGAAGGAAATAGAAATATATTGAATGTAAAAAAACAAATGTTCTGAGAATGGTGTGGATCTGTTCTTATCGGGCAGCCATTCTTGCTTTAATGCTGACATTCCATGTTGCTGCTGCTGCTGCTTAAATCCATGTGCACACAATCCTTATAAAGGGTGCTTTTTTTGTTTTTACACCCAGCCATGAAAGTTGGCTGGTAAACGTTGGCTGAGACTTAGTCCAGAATCCTTTTTTTGTGTGTGCTTTTGTTTTCTTCTTCTTCTGCTCTCGAGATCTGTCGGTGTTCGACAAATGTGCTCTCATTTATTAGAGACCTAACCTCAGATTTGGAAATAGGTCTCTCCTTTTTATAAAATATTCTCCCAAGTTTCTTATACCAAAAATAACAGTAATAATAATAATAATAATTAATAACATCCGGATGGGACCCATTTTTGTTTTTGAAAACTAGTGCAGAGAACAAAGAAATCTTTAGTTTCCAACTTACAACAGATTCCATTGGAGCTTCTACTGCACAAAGAGACCCACGATGGGTGTTGAACCAGGACTTTAGCAATGGTGCAAGCCATTAGCAATGGAACTCCAGTCCAGGTTAAGTGCATGCTGGTGCTTCTGTCTGCCCCTGCTAGAGTTCTGTTCCTGATTGCACAATGTGTTTGTCCCAATTAGATCGTCTCCCGCTAAAAGACGATGTTGCTTAACTGGAGGCCCTCCAAAGAGGTTGGATTTCGACCTATGTGCAGATAGTCCTCGACTTATGACCATGAATTGAACCCAAAGTTTCTATGCTCAGCGAGACACATTCATTAAATGAGCCTTGTTCCATTTTATGACCTTTCTTGCTGCTGCTGTTAAATGAATCGCTTCAGCTGTCAAGTGAGTGACACTGTGATGACCCGGAGTATAACACAAACGTAACAAAATCCAAAGCATAAATAAATGCCCTTGAATGCCTCCAACTTGGCCCTACTGTTCAATAATTCTCAGTTGGAGATAAAACATATTCAGAAATAGTCTTCAAAAGAAAGCAATACAGTCCGAACTTAATAAGCAGATAGAGATGAAATAAAAAACTAAAACAAACTATAATGAAGGAATTTCCACAATGGACCAGGATTACCAACTTCAAGGAGATAACAAGGCACAGTCGGTTGGAAGGACGCCAACCAAGATAACTTCAGCCCAAAATAACACACACTTTCCTTCTGGCAATGCTGTGTTTTAACCATCTCTCTTATATACTAGTCTCCCCAGCTGCAACCAATGAGGGAGATCATGGCCGCTTCCTCTCTCATGAGCCAAGTTGTTTCCTTCTCCATTCCTCCCTGCATATCCTAGGATGGAGAGGGGATGGGCCTGGTTCTTCCTCTGACTGCCCAGCCGACTTCTGCCCTTCCCCAGCCTCCTCCATAACCTCCAGAGCCACACCTCCTCTCCCTGTCGGCTGTTCCTCTCCCTCAGAGTCCGACTCTAACAAGGGCATGACAGACACGGTTGTTAAGTAAATCTGGCTTCCCTGTTGACTTTGCTTCTCAGAAGGTCGCAAAAGGGGAATCACGTGACTCCAGGACACTGTCACCATCGTAAATGTGAGTCCATTGCCAAGCATCTGAATCTTGATCAGGTGACTGTGGGGGATGCTGCAATGTTCCCAAGAGTGAAAAGTGGCCATAAGTCACTTTTTCCCAGCGCTGTTGCAACTTCAAGTGGTCACTAAACAAATAGTTGTAAGTCGAGGACTAGCTGTAATCTCAAACCAGCAGGGTCAACCAGCAAGATGGGAGACCATAAAAACTGAAAACAGCATTACTTGAAGTCCTCATACTACGTAGGAAAAATATTCGGATGAAACAAAGAAAGCAGGAAATTTTAAGTTCTTTTAATGTGTTTTTTGCCTATTTTTTCCACCCAGCTTTTTGAATCAATGCAACCCCCTCCCAATGAGGTAGAAGGGCCAAATTTCACATCTACATGATGCAGTGGTGAATATTTAGCCAGATATTTTTTGTTTAAAAAAGAGCAGTTTTAAGATGTGCCCACCCGACCGCTTACCAACTGGTGCCACATACCAATCATGCCAGTGTCATGCAATTCTGCCTTGTTCGTACCATTTTAAAAGTGCAACTGTTCAAAAGAAGTGTTTACTCTGATAAGAGCCTGTTCTCAGCGTTTATTTGAAGAGTCTGTATGGAGTCTGTACAAATGCTTTGCAAAATGAAGCCAGCCTCCCTCCCTCCCTACTCACCAGCCTTGCAAATAGATCCACAAATGTTTATCCAGTGGACCAGTTCAGAACTCTCTGAGGTGTTCTGAATTTACTGTGTATATGCTCTCTCATTTCCCCCCAAACAGGAAAAGAGGAAGAAAAATCCTGAATGAATTAAGTTGGCTTGATAAAGCCATGGACGGTTGGGTTTTGCATAGATGACAAACACAGGATGGGGTTAAATCATCTTTTGAGGTGTATCATTTTCTGTATTGTATGAAGGAATTTATGAAAACAGGATGTGTTAGGCCTTTTTTTTGTTTGGCTGGTTTTGTGTGCGTTGAGTCAAGGTCACATTGACATTGTGATATGAAAGCGACCAAACCAACCCTGGAATTGCAGAAAAACTCCATGAGAAGTCTTCAACCTTTTTTCCTTTGTTTACTTCTCCTTCCGATGCCTCTTTGTGGGGTGAGGGCGCTGTTGTGTTTGCATTGGAATCCAGCATCTATAGCAAGACTTTGAAGGGCGGGGGGGGTCTCTTTTGGTTTTCTCCTGGGACAGATCATGGGGTACAAACATCTACTACTGGATTAACTAGAAGAGAGCAAACCAACAGAAAACGGCACTACCTTGTATTGACTTCAGAAGATTCCCTAGAACCCTGTCCAGCACTGAAGAAGCAATCCTTCGATCATCATCTCTGTGTGGCAACTGCTGGACAACAGTATTTCATCTCCACCAAGGCTTTGAATTCCTGGGTCGTTTATTTTCCTTCCTCCTTCCCCAGTTGGCTTTCCATGCAGCTCTTTATGGACCAAATGGTTTTCAGTATTGTAAGTGTACATGAGCCATTATTGGACAAGCTCATGTCTTTGATCCATTTATGCTTTAACTGTGCCTGATTTCATTTGGGGCTAGATCAAATGCACCATAACGCTCAGGGTTTTTTCTGTTTTCCTTGCTTTTCCCTGTTTCCACCTCCTTTCCATTTAGACGCAGTGGGAGGCGCATTTCTTTTGCCTTGCAACGGATTCTATGATTTGTGGTGGATTCCCAGAGGTAACATTAATCATTAGGGTGTGATTATTATTTTTCTACTTCTGATGCTCTTCTGCCTTCCTTCAGCACTCTGCAGATGTAAGTAACTTTTTGTCCACCAATAGGAGGCTTGGTCTTACCACTGTATATATTGGTGTGCTGCTTGTGAGGGCATTTTAGTTTGGGAAGGTGGGTCCTGAGATGTCTTATTGGGACCACAATGCTCCTAGCATAGACAGAATAGCAGAAGACCCAACACACTATGCAATGCATTGTAACTTTGTGATACCTGGTCTTGCATTTTAGAAGGCTCTACTTGAATTTCTCCTTTTCATTTCCTGATTGAGAACTTAATGTTTGCCTAGATCCCAGATATCTCTATCAGCATACCTGCCAGGAGCCCCACTTTGACCTTAGCATGGCATAGTGTATATATCATCCAGTTGCTTTGGGCTTTAGCTCCTGTGAGCTCTAGTTTGCATGGCCAGTAGTGGGGATCTGTTAAGGCTTGTTGTAATCCTACATACCTAAAGGCCACCAAGTTGTGACCTCTTAACTTGTTTGATAAGCCTTCTTTTACATAATGAGTGTCCATTGTAAATACAGAAGCAGATCTTGGCTTGCCTTGTTTGCTAATGGAGTTCTCATTTTCCTAACATGATCCATGATGGCGCAGTGGTTAGAATGCAGTATTGCAGCCTATTTCTGCCAACCGCCAGCAGTTCGATCCTCACCGGCTCAAGGTTGACTCAGCCTTCCATCCTTCTGAGGTGGATAAAATGAGGACCCGGATTGTTGGGGGCAAGAGGCTGACTCTGTAAACTGCTGTAAAGTGAGGGCTGTAAAGCAATTTAAAGCGGTATATAAGTCTTAAGTGCTATGGCTATTTAATCGCAGGCCAACTAATGTGATATAGGAAAAACAAATGAGAGCAGTCACCTCCCGTCCCTTTTTTTTTCTTTCTTTTGCCAGCCATGTAACCTGGGTCTCTAGGGCATTTCTTGTTGGCCAACTGAGTGCATCAGTTGGCCAGATGGAGTTAGCTTCCCTGAAGGCAAGCTACTCAACACAATAAGGGCTCAAATTGTATGGTGCTGAGCACTCTAGGCAGACCTAGCAAAGCCTTAAGAAAGTGCTTCACTGGAAGCACTTAAAATCACCCCATTAAAAGTCAAAGTACTGGGTCAATCATGACATTGTGGTGCTAAAAGGAGATTTAGGAGGCATGGCTAGGTGGCCCTTATCCTCTCAGACTAGGAAAATTGATCAGAATCTCATTGCTATGAACAACCTCTTTTTAGAGGTAAATCCTCCCCCCCAAAAGTTCATGTATCCTAAGATTTATTTCAGAGTAAATATCTGAGTTATAATACTGTTCATTTCATACATAAGATTTGTTGATAAAATCTTTTTGTTGCTCAACAATCAAGCCAGTTTTGAGCTCAAGACAGCTCTCCACCGTTGAGGCAGGCCATTTTAACCTGTTCTCAATTTGAAATGAATTGATACTTTTGGGGAATCCCTAATTTATGCAATCGAACAGATTCTGGTGAATATTTCTTGACTTTACACAAAACCCTCCAGCTTTCAGTTGAAAAAAGAAAGAAGAATTGTTTGCAAAACTTTGCAAAACTTTATATTTGATTAGTGGGTTTCATTAGTGCGCAGGGATGATGTTTGTGTTCTAGCTCATGAGTATTTCCATTGGTATTATGGGGACACCCCTTCCTGCTTTTATTCATCTGCAGGCCAAAGAATTCTCCCTCCAAACTGCTGATGACTTCAAAGTGAGTGGATAGTTTTTTGTTTTCAAAGTGATTTATTGCTAGAGTTGTCATCTCAGCAAGGCAGCCTTTAAGCCCTTTGATATACTATCTGGCCATTACAGACCATTCTTTTGAAAGCAATTTGGGCTCCTGAGTTAATTGAAAGGTGTGTCATACGATGTATTTAGTTTGATGAAGTATGAAATACCAAACCGTTGTAAGAGTGATTCATATTTAGAGGTACGGTTTTTATACAGGAAAAATAATTTGGGATAGCATGGGTCTCTTTTTCAAATTGCCTTTCAATGAAAATGCCAGTCAGATGGCTTTTATTGCCGTACCTATAAAAGTGGCCAAATGATGATGTCATCCCTTCCCTCTATGGATTGTCCCCATGATATAGTTGTAGAAATCAGAATTAATGCAGTTTCACAGCAAATGTAAATGGTAGATATTTGACTGAGCCCTGTAGAAAACCTCAGTATACCAGCAGTGGTGACCAAAGCATGATGAATGAAATCCACTGAATTACCATCACCTTTGCTTTTAGCAACCTGTTACTAAGGTCTTCCCATTCCCTAACTACTTGGACTATCTCTGCTTGCTTTCATAAGGTAGGCCATGACTTATGACCACAATTGAGCCTAGATTTTCTTTCCCTAAGCAAAGTGGCAGTTATTAAGTGAGTTTTGGCTCGCTTCACAACCTTTCTTGCCCCAGTTGTTAAGCGAATCACTGCAGTTAAGTTAATGGCACAGTTGTTAGGTGAATCTGGCTTCCCCATTGACCTTGCTTGTCAGAAGGTCACAAAAGGAGGATCACATGACCCTAGGACACTGCAACCATCATAAATATGAGCCAATTGCCCAGCATCATGTGATCGTGGGGATGCTGCGATGGCCGTAAATGTGAAAAACGGTTTTCAGTGCCATTTTAACCTCGAATAGTCACTAAATGAAAGGTTGTAAGTTGAGGACTACCTGTAGTTTGGCCTGGAAAGAATAAAACATGAGTAGCAGTTTCCATGTGTCATGCTGAACTGTAAGATGACTTGTTTTGAATTTTCCTTCATCCTCTTTTAACGACCCCATAATCCCTTGCAGGGTGGAGTCTTGGCAACTGAATGGAGCTAGCAGAGGGTTTAATGGCCAGATGCCCTTCCTGTCACCAATGTGGAAGTTTGTTCAGCAGATACATTCTCATTGTGCCCAGAGAGAGAAATATCTGTCTCTACCTAAGGATCAAACTCACAGCCTCCTGATTGCCAAGGCGAGAGCTCCGCCTCTAGCCCACCGGGCCTCTCCTTTGAGTTTTCCTAATTGTAGTTTTCTAAATCATAGCAGTTGAGTTGGAGCAGTTGGAGTTATGGGTGAGCCCAGTCAGTGAATCGTGGGCTTGTGTGCCCTATCCTGATTCTCTTCCAATGTGTTCGTAAGAAGGAGTTCCAAAATGTCTCTCTTTAGATTAGGCAGTGTTTCATATTGCACCCAGGCCTTCTCCTATTAAGTTTCACTTAAGCTCAACTTAAGTTTCGCTGAAACAAACCTTCAGACACCCTGGTTTCATGTTGGCTTCATTTTGAGTATGTAGCCTAAGTTAAAAAACCAACCATAATTCTGACAGATTTGGAGAGCATGAAAAACTGCAGTGGGCTTAAAGCAATAAATTATTTACAACTGAATTGGAGGAGAACTGGAACATTGAGCCTCATGCTTACTGAAGGTAGATTTATGTTCAGTTTAAACAGAACAATTATATTTAACTCATTCACTATTTCTTAGCAGAAAGTTCTATCTTCTAGCACCCAGTCTCTAAGTCACATTTTATTTAAAAAAAAAAAAAACATTGACAAGTCATGGCGACTGATTTTTAAGAGGCACTAAATATATAGTGTTTTGGAGCTGTTGTACCATTTCTGAGCTAAATGTGAAGCATTGTGATCTAGCCCTTCGACTCTTGTCTGTTTCAATACTTTTCCCTCCTTTTTAATTTCCCCAAACTTGATTTTTGTGTGTATTCCTTAATAACATTTTTCTTTTTGTTATGTCCTGTTATTGCACAGTATTTGTGAATTAAAAGGTAAAATATTTTTTTAGAAAATACCAAATTTGGGTCCTAATGATGACATAAAATAAGTTTTCAGTCTTGAATATTACGGCACTTACGCTCACTTTAGTAAATGTAATGTAAAATATTAATAATATTGATGACGTGTACGCAAATTTAATATACATGGTTTCATGTAAGATAAATATTTGCCTTTTTTTCTAAAAGGTGTATGTATTCTGTAAGTGGAATAGTCTTTAGAAAGTTTCTATATGTTCTTAAAAATGGCAATACATTCCAAAAAGGTACTGTAAATATGTACAGACTCAGAGTGCAGTGTAATTTGGTAGTTTTGCCTGTAATTTTTAATTTCAGTTTCTACATTTGCATCTTGCAATGTCTGTATGGTAATAAGAGTGCAAAAAAAAAAATGCAGGTAAAAAGCACAGAATATAATGTTTAAAAAAAGAGAGAAATTACTCAGCATTTGATGTTTGTGACCCTTAATTGTAAATGACACCTGTACTGTGAATGAAAGAAGTTTTTACACGTATATTGCCTTTACTACAGTTTGGGCTGTCTAATCAGTCTGAGCCTATTTTTTAAAAAATAGCATGTTGGAATAAATTTTAAAATCCCAACATACCACCTCCAGTCTGTCTGGCAGTCATTTGCTTACTGGGGTAACACCACTTGAATGTCCTACAAGGGACGTTTAATTTTATTCTGCAATTCTTTTGCCACTTGATTTCTGAAGAATCTGAGCAACTTGCAATAGAACATAGAATAACAGGCTGAAAGGGACCTTGGAGGTCTTCTAGTCCAGCCCTCTGGTCAAGCAGGAAACCCTATACCAGGGGTCTCCAACCTTGGCTCCTGGAAGCCTGGCGGGCTTCAACTCCCAGAGTTCCACAGCCAGCAAAGCTGGCTGTGGAATTCTGGGAGTTGAAGTCCGCCAGGCTTCCAGGAGCCAAGGTTGGAGACCCCTGCCCTATACCATTTCAGACAAACAGCTGTCTCTTCTGTTTTTAAAAACCTCCAGTGTTGGAGAACCCATAACTTCTGAAGACAATTCATTCCACTGATTACCTTTTCTCACCGTCAGGAAATTTCTCCTTCGTTCTAGGTTGCTTCTCTCCTTGATTAGTTTCCATCCATTGCTTCTTGTCCTGCCTCTAGGTGGCTTTGGAGAATAGCTTGACTCTCTTTTTTTGTGGCAACCCTTTAGAGATTGGAATACTGCTATTACGTCACTCATAGTCCTTTTCATGAAGCTAGACATACCCAATTCCTGCAACCATTCTTCGTACGTTTCAGCTTCTAGTCACCTAATAATCTTCGTTGTTCTCTGCACTCTTCTAGTCTCAATGTCTTTTTTTATAGCGTGGTGACCAAAATTGGATGCAATTATTCCAAGTGTGGTCTTAACCAAGACATAAAGTGGCATTAACTATCATGATTCTAGCTCTCTTAATGCAGCCTAGGACTATGATTGTAGGTTGGATCTCTTTTTAACGATCTTTCATCTGTTACTTCTTGTTCTGTCCTCAGGTGCTTTGGAAAATAGTTCGACTCCTTCTCTGTGACAGCCCCTCAAGTACTAGAAGACTGCTATCATATCATCCCTTGCCCTTTTCTTTGTTTGAATAGATATACCGAGTCCCCTCAATTGTTCATCATGCATTTAGCTTCCAGACCCCTTATGATCTTTGCTGCTCTACTCTGCCCCTTTTTCTAGGATCTCAACATCTTTTTTTTGTATCGCGATGGCCAGAATTGGACACAGTTTTCCAATGATAACATCAGAAGGTTAAAAACAAAAATCAATGAAAACTGTCTGATGCACCACAGCTTGGGGGGGGGGGGAGCAACATCATGCGACCCCAGTGTGTGCTCCAAAAGATATGTTTTTATGGCTCTTTGAAAGTGTAGCACGGAGAAAATGGCCTGGAGGTTTAAAGTAAATCCCAACGGAGGAGAACCTCACTGAGAAAACTTTAGCAAGGTTCTCCATCTCTCACTGGATTGGATACTCATCAAAAGTTACAACTGTTGAGTTGCCTTCCTGATTCGGTCATCCACAATTCGTACATCCATTTATGAATCCAACTGGGCGCCCGTTTGTGCATAAGAACTCACAATCATGCAATTTTTGAGGAAGCCAAGGGATGCAGACAGTTTGAGTGAGATGCTATAAATCAGTGATGGTGAACCTTTTCGGCACCAAGTGCCAAAATGGTGGTGCAGAAACATTGCATGCACGCTCGTTGGGGCCACGCTCCGGAAAAGCCAAACTTCTAAGTTCTGGCACGCACGCACACCTGACAATCAGCTGGTGCACATGCGCACACCAGTTTTTGGCATTGCTGTGCACGCGAAGGATAGCTGATCGTCACGTGTGCATGCATGCCAGAAACCCAGAAAACAAACAGGCAAGGTCGCACATGCTGGGTGACATAGTTTTGCATGCTACTTTGGGCACATGTGCCATAGGTTCACCATCATGGCTATAGATACTTATTCCAGAAAGTAGCCAGAGCAAATAAGGGAGCAGAGCTAGAAAAACCAAGTTGCTTTGGTTTCATTTGAATTGAATTTAAATTAAATCTGGTTTACACAAGTGCTCGTGCATTTAATGATTGTCCTTTCGGATCAACCCCAAAGACACTACCCAGTGGAAGCTTTGGAGGTGTTACGGGGTGACTTGCAGATGTATGAGCTTACAGTTGAAACCACAGTGATCTCTTCATGTTATCTATGAGGGCTATGCAGAAGGGGTCAGGATTCAAAATGATTCCACGTTTTTTAGGACAGTTAGGCATCAACCTCCAGAAGCAGATACTGACCCCTAGGGAGACGTTTGGTGTAAATAACGAAAGGATTTAGAGAAGGGGTGTCAAACTCAAGGATCCAGCCCACGGGGTGCTTAGATCTGGTCCCCTGTGGGGATGCCCTGGAAACAGCCTCTGCCAGTGAAAATGGGGCTTGGGAGGGCAGTATGCATTTTTGCTGGCAGAGCACTTGAGCTGCCACAGCCACACCCCAACCAGAGGTGGGTCTTCAGCAGGCTCTGACCAGTTCTGAGAACCAGTAGCGAAAATTTGGAGTGGTTCGGAGAATCTGCAAATCCCACCACTGCCCCCGACCTGAGTGATGAGATGGCCACACTCAACCTGGCCATGTCCACCCAACCCACCGACCCCCATGGTCAAACACAACCTTGATGCACCCCTGAAAGAAATCAAGTTTGACACCCCTGATTTAGAGCAAGCCATAGTTTTTTGTTTTTTTTTAAAAGGCAATTTAATACAACTAAGATCCAAAAAAAGAAAGAAAAACCACTATTATCAGAAATCATGTAGAAGAAAAGCGCTAAGAGGAAAAGAATGGAATGGATTCTGCAAGTGCCTTCCAAGTCTCGGGTTAAGAACAAGCACAAAAGAAAATACAGATTTGAAAAGGGGTACAAATAAATGTCTCTTGGGCATTTGTTGCCCCCTCCCCCTTTTTTTTTTTTTTTTGCAAAATGTCAGAACAGGTTCGAAAGTTGAGAAAGTTTGGAATCATTACAAACATACTTTTCCAAATAGCTTTTAAAAATATAAATAAGGAAAGATACATCAATTGCTGTGGTGCTGACCATGATCAAAGTGAAACGGAACTGCATGTCCCAACTACAGGTTGGCCTTCAGCTCATAAAAGAGCCAAATGTTGATTTAAATGCTCTATCATGTTTATTTTCACACACACACGCATACAAAATTATTAAAAGGTAGTGGATCTGAAGAATTCATCTGAAGTAGAATAAAATAGAGGAGTGTGGAATGGAATGGAATGGAATGGAATGGAATAGAATAGAATAGAATTATCCCACATACAGGTTGTCCTTGACTTAACGACCACAATTGAGCCCAAAATTTCTGTTGCTAAGTGAGACGTTGGTCAAGTGAGTTTTGCTCATTTTACGACTTTCTTGCCGCAGTTCTTAAGTGAACCACTGCAGTTGCCCAGTTGGTAAAATGATTGTTAAGTGAATCTGGCTTCCCCATTGATGTCACTTGTTAGAAGGTTGCAAAAAGTGACCACATAATCACCATAAATTAAGAGTCAGTTGCCAAGCATCTGAATTTTGACCACGTGACCATGGGGATGCTGCAATGGTCATAAGTGTGCAAAACGGTCATAAGTTCCTTTTTTTCAATGCCGTTATAACTTGCAATGTTCCTAAAGGAACAGTTGGAAGATGAAGACTCCCTGTAGTGTATTCATATTATTTCTAATTTATGGAATTTGTGTTAATTCTAATATTTAGAATTCCTGTATTTTGTCACTGCTCTGTTTTCAGTTCAGCTGAATGGAGATGCACAATGCTTACGACGGCCTCATGAGGACGCTGTCTAGCAGCATTTCAGAGTCCAATCTTGCATAGCAGAGATGGTAGGAAGTGTTTTGCTGCCACCGAGTGGGCTATTCTAGGATCATAGAATGTGGCTGCCATTCCGACGCCACCTACGAAAACGGGAATCATTAATTTGCCAGTCCTCTTTGTTCCCCAGCTATTAAGCCCAAAGAAGACCTAAATGCCTTAGAAGGACAGGAAGATTGGATTTAATCAGAGTCGGGATCAATCACAACCTTAGCCCCTTTTTTGACGTCAGGTTTCCATCTGTGGAATTAGGTGATGGGGCAGAGCATTAAAACATCCCACCTAGATTACCAACAGAACATTATTTTCATGGCATGGGGCCAGCATCTGGAGAGAGCAAGTAAGCAAAGGCGAGGTGGCCCTTATTGTTTTATGGTGTTCATTTATTTTTAAATAGCTGTTGTGGTCCGCAGCTGGCGGAGGAACATGGGCCAGTCCTGGAGTTTGGGGAGGGCTCGGATGAGGGATCTGCGTCCGACACAGAGATGGGGCCAGGGCCATCTGAGAATTGTGTGCTGACTCTGGAACCTCCAGAACCTGACATCAGCGAGGCAGAGGAACAGGGGCAGCTGCTTGTGCAGAGCTGCCAGAAGGCAAGAAGTGTTAAGACCAAAGGGGCAACTCGGGAATAAGGCTGGGAGACGATTGGCTCCTCATATAAAGGAGGAGCAAAGGGACGTGAACCTTTTCAAGAAGCAACTTTGTTCATTCTGGTCAGTTTAAAATCTGAAGCTCCGTGTTGATTTGTGGGGTGCGGTGGGAGTGGGGATTTTGTAGTATCCTTCCCCTGCCACGCCCACCAAACCACGCCCACAGAACCAATAATAAATTTTTTTGAACCCCACCACTGAACCCAACCAAGCATCTCCCTCCCTCCCTCACCACTCTGGAGACATGTCAAGAGTTACAGGCTAAATTCTGAAAGGGGTTTTTGGTGGGCCATCATCTTTCAGTGAGCTCACCATTGCCTGGGGGGAAAAAAAATCGCACCCTTTTGTCAACCTGCACGTGAAGCTTAAGTTCACCAGGTTTAACCTCAGCCACCAAAATGCATTGACCTGCCACGTATCACCTCTGGAAAGTATCTTTGCCGTATCCGTCCGTTCTGCCAGCGGCTCCATCACATTGTGCGCAGGTGAGCTGCTCTTGACCTTATTTTTCCCCTTTTAGGGCAAAGAAAAGATCCGCTTGGCTTGAAGTGGTTGGCTCATTCCACATGAGTTCCTCTACTCAGTGAAGCTGGTGAGATGGATACCCCTGAACCATTAAGGCAGGGGTCTCCAACCTTGGCTCCTGGAAGCCTGGCGGACTTCAACTCCCAGAATTCCACAGCCAGCTTTGCTGGCTGTGGAATTCTGGGAGTTGAAGTCCGCCAGGCTTCCAGGAGCCAAGGTTGGAGACCCCTGCATTAAAGGGAGGAGGATGGCCGGGCATGTGCATAACAGAAGAAGTGACTCCCTGTTAGCCAATGGGAGCTCCCCTTTCAATCTCAGCAGCAGAGCCTTAAAAGGCTGCCACCCAGGAATCACCCAGGCCCATTTACAGGGCAAATAAGGAATAAGTCAGAAATTAAAGGGGAGATATGAACATTTTAGATGACGACAGATATATACGGACAGTCTTCGACTTGCAACCATGATTGAGCCCAAATTTTCTGTTGCTAGGTGAGACATTTTGTTCATTGGTTTTTGTCCCGTTCCACAACTGTTCTTGCCATACTTGTTAAGTGAATCACTGCAGTTAAATTAGCGACATGGTTGTTAAAGTGAATTTGACTTGCTGAACAAGGTGACCTCCAGACATTGCAACCCTCATAGTCAGTTCCCAAACATCTGAGGTTTGTTGACGTGATTCTGGGGAATGCTGCAACGGACGTGAATGTGAAAAAACAGCTATTAGTCACTTTTTTCAGTGCCATTTTAACTTCAAACAGTCATTAAACAAACTGTTGTAAGTCAAGGACTACCTGTGCTTTAATATTGGCAGAATCAGGTTGCAAGAGTCCACCATGCTCTCAAAGTTATGCTATACTCTGCCACAAAGATGAGGGAGTCAAGCTATTCTCCAAAGCTCCTGAGGGCAGGACAAGAAGCCACGGATGGAAACTTATCAAGGAGAGAAGCAACCTAGAACTCAGGAGAAATTTCCTGAATGTTAGAACAATTAATTTGTGGAACAACTTGCCTCCAGAAGTTGTGAATGCTCCAACACTGGAAGTTTTTAAAAATATGTTGGATAACTATTTGTCTGAAGTAGGGTAGGCAGGGGTGAGATTCAATTTTTTTAACAACCGGTTCTGTGGGCATGGCTTAGGTGGTGGGCGTGGCTTGGTGGTCATGTGACTGGGTGGACATGGTTTGGTGGTCATGTTATTGGCTGGGTGTGGCCAACTCAATATCACTCACATCGAGGCACGCATCTCCTCGCCTGGCTTCTCATGACTGTAGGGATGCTGCAACAGTCGTAAGTATGAAAAATGGTCATAAGTCACTTTTCTCAGTGCTATTGTAACTTTGAATGGTCACTCCACACAATAAAAGTACCAGCAAAGGAAGGGAAAAAAAACTCCAGAGAAGTTCCAGAGACAGAAAGTCTAGTCCTGCCAAGAATGTAATAAGGGTTAATGGAGAGGCAGTTTCTGTAAGCAACACCAGAATGTTTCCTTCCCGCCTTCCTTACAGGATTAGGCAAGTAATTTCTTCTAACAACCAGTTCTCCAAACTGCTTAGAATGTTAACAACCGGTTCTAGATCGCACCCCTGGTAGAACAGGGGGTTGGACTAGTAGACCTCCAAGGTCCCTGTTATTCTGTGCACTCCAGATTTAATGTTCACACAGTCCCTAATCTTGCAGGATTCTCAATACAGGTGTGGGATCCCTTCTGGAAGCTAAATACCACACTTAACAAGTGAGATATAGGGGGGGCACAGCCAAAGAGCTTAATTTAAAAACAAGAAACAAAACCTGGAATATGTCTACTTTAGATTTTATATTGCAGAACTCATTTGTATTCACTGGGAGCGAACTGTGCCATCTGTTTTGAGCCATTCCAAAAACAGCACCTCCCTGCAGATTGCCCTTTGTGGTATCTTGGCTAAACCAGGGGTGGAATTCTACCAATTTGGACCAGTTCAGGCAAACCGGATGTTAAAGTTACATCGGGTTTGCCGAACCAGCATTTCAACCGACCGGCTGGCCTTACCCACCCCACCTTGCTCCTCCCAGGAGTCTCCATGCAGCTCATTTTTGATGGATGTAAACTTCTGCAGAAGTTCTGGGAGGGGGAAAAATGGGCCTTCTGGAAATCTGGAAATGGGCCTGTTTCTGGCTTCCGGAGGGCCTCAAGAGTCTAGGGGAGGCTGTTTTCTCTCTCCCAGAGGCCTGGGGAAAGCCTCTGGACCTTGGGAGGGTGAAAACGGCCTCCCCTTGGCTCTGGAGGCCCACCGGAAGCTGGAAATTAGGAAGTGGACACACCCACCCAGCAACCATGTTAGTGTAGATTGGAAAGTGGCTCATAGCCGTTTCAGTTCAGTCGTAACTATTCAGCTGCACTGTCCCTCCTCCATCATAATTGTTATTCTGATCTGGTGGATTAGCTCTGTGAGGAGAGTTCTATCTGAGGTAATCTGATGAGGTAGAACGTTAAAAGATGATCTAGGAAGAAAACCATTTCTGTTCATAAGAGTAGCCAACAGGGCTTCTGGTATGCATTTCAGCATCTCTAATCAAACAACGCAAATGTGACAAAGAAAATAGGTTAAATTCCAATTGGTTAACTCACTCAAGATCAATTAAGCAAGAGCTATTTCTGGATTCTTGAGTCTTACTCACTCACACACCTTTGTTTCCAAAGTTGCCAGCTCATAACAATCAACCACAACCAAGCATGGAGAAAAAAAAAACCCACAAAGATAATTCAGCAAACTGCTGTGCTCCATATAATAGGAAATGAATAATCTTTTTGTTTTAAAAAAAGTTTCCTCCGTTGGGTAAAACTTACATACCAAAGGAAACAGCTCAGCTTTTAGATTTCTTGCTAATTTAAGGAGAAGCGGGTTTTTTTTTTCAAAACCCATTAAAATAATCAATATAATACACAGGTAGTCCTCGACTTATGACCACAATTGGCCCCAAAATTTCTTTTGTTAAGTGAGACGTTTGTTAAGTGAGTTTTGCCCCATTTTATGACCTTTCTTGCCACAGTTGTTCAGTGAATCTCTGCAGTTGATATAGTTAGTAGCACGGTCGTTAAGTGGATCTGGTTTCCCCATTGATTTTGCTCGTCACAAGTTTGCAAAAGTTGACCCTGGGACAAAGCAAAGGTCATAAGTATGAGTCAGTTGCTAAGTATTTGAATTTTGATCACATGATCACAAGGATGCCACAAAGGTGGTAAGTGTGAAAAATAGTCATGTCACTTTTCATGCCATTGTAACTTTCAAAGGTCACTAGATGAACTATTGTAAGTCAAGGACTACCTCTAGTGTACTGTATTATTTCTAATTTATCTAATTTGTGTCAATTCTAATATTTAGTGTTTTAATGGTGTTTTACCATTAAGTCGCCCAGAGTCGCTTGACAGTGATATGGGTGGCATATAAATGTAATAATAAATAAATAAATGCTGGCTGGGGAATTCTAGGAATTGAAACTCACAATTAGGTTTCCAAGTGATGAAATCCATTTAAAAAGAAAAGAACAAAGTCCATCTTCCAAAACAATTTCTTTTATTTAGGAAAGCATCAAATTGGCAAAGTCCATGGTAATTCTGGATCTGACACAACCCGGAATTACCCCACAGTATTAAAAGTTAGAAACAACCCCCCAAAAGTCATATTCTCCAATAGAAGTAATTCAACATGCTTGATGTCATAAATCTCCATCTCAAGGGGCCCCAGCACAAACAGCTCTTGTCCCAAGGGAAGAAGAATCACCTAGCCAAAACAACTCTCTTTATCTCCACTCCTTCCCCCCCCCTTAGGAATGTGCCAAGCCTGAAACCTTCCCCCATGACTTCCACAGAGAAAGTAAGAAAAAGAATATATACTAAGCCTAACTAAAATGGCTACACATATGTCCATTTCGGGCTTAACACACATATCTTAAAAGACTAAAATCCAGATGATGTAAGTCTCTTCCCTTAAATTCTACTCTTTCCCAACGTTCTGGAGTCTTTCCAAAGGAAAGTCATCCTTGCAGATACTTCACTTACAAGGCTTGGAATGTAGCTTTTACCAACTTTATCAACTGCATTGCCCAAGGTGTATGGCAGCCAAAATGAGAATAAAATAACAGAGTTGGAAGGGACCTTGTAGGTCTTCTAGTCCAACCTCCTGCCCAGGCAGGAAACCCTATACAATTTCAGACAAATGGTTGTCCAATCTCTTCTTAAAAACTTCCAGTGTTGGAGCATTCTTAGTTTCTGGAGGCAAGCTGTTCCACAGATTAACTGCCAGGAAATTTCTTCTTAGTTCGAGGTTGCTTCTCTCCTTGATTAGTTTCCACCCATGGTTTCTGCCTCAGTGCTTTGGAGAATAGCTTGACTCCCTCTTCTTTGTGGAAGTCCCTGAGATATTGGAAGACTGCTACCATGTCACCCCTAGTCCTTCTTTTCATCAAACTAGCCATGCCCAGTTCCAGCAACTGTTTTTTATATGTTTTAGCCTCCAGACTCCTAATCAACTTTGTTACTCCTCTCTGCACTCTTTCTAGAGCCTCAACATCTTTTTCTTACATCATGGCAACAAAAAGTGGATGCAGTATTCCAAGTGTGGCCTTTCCCCAAGACATCATAAAGTGATATTAACACTTCTCATGATCTTGATTCTATCCCTCTGAGAAAGCCAGTCATGACAGAGGAAGAGGATGGTCTGGTCTAGGGCTTTTCAGGCCCAATGATGGTAAAGTCTCTGGGCTGGGGCTATTTGTCATTAAAGCTCTGATTGAAAATAATCTTAGGACCCTTGAGTCACTTCCTGAAACAGAAGTTTTCATTTGAAAATGACATATAGGCCGAAACACACAACCGAAACCATTGAAGCTCCTAGAAAAATTCCATTTCCCGCCCTCCTAGAGTTCAAAGAGGACCCAAACATTGTTTAGCAAACAATGACATGATAACAGCAATAAGAAATGCTGACCAGGAAAGCCAGCATCTTTCTGCATCTGAGATGTGGATGAAAAGTCAATAATATACATTCATCTGTTGATAGATTGTTGGGTAGAAAAGACTAGCAGACAAAGGAAGAATGCAAGTCCATTCACACATCCCTACCTAAACATATCCTGGTACTATGCAAATAGAAGTCCAATAAAAGATATGGAATTTACCCAGGGAAGAAATGAAAAAACAAACAAACAATTTAGGGATCTACTAGTGACCTTTAGATTCCTCCTGGTTCTTGAGTCATCTAAGTGATTCTCTCCAAATTGTTTCCCCCAGGAAAACGATCTTCTCAGGCACTACAGTGCTCCAATATTTGAAAGACTGCCACAGAGAGGAAGGGGACAAGCTATTTTCCAAGGCACCCAAAGGCCAGACAAGGAATAATGGATGGAAATTGAACAAGGAGAGATTTAACCTGGAAATATGGATAGATTTTCTGACAGTGAGAACAATCAACCAATGGAACAGCTTGCCTTGGAAAGTTGTGGGAGCTTCATCACTGGAGATTTTCAAGAAGAGATTGGATTGCCATTTGTCAGAAATGGTGTAGGGCAGGGGTCTCCAACCTTGGCTCCTGGAAGCCTGGCGGACTTCAACTCCCAGAGTTCCACAGCCAGCTTTGCTGGCTGTGGAACTCTGGGAGTTGAAGTCCGCCAGGCTTCCAGGAGCCAAGGTTGGAGACCCCTGGTGTAGGGTCTCCTGCTTGGGGGGGGGGGGGTTTGGACTAGATGACCTACAAAGTCCTATCCAACTCTGATAATCTGTAATCTGTAATCTACACAAGTTTGTGGGCCAATGTTTTACAAACTTGGCAACTTTAAGAAGTGTGGACTTCAACTCCCAGAATTTAGGCTACCTGGGAGTTGAAGTCTGCAGGTCATAAAAAGCCATAGTTGTCACTCCAGCTGTAAATCAAGAAAGGGGATCTGTGAATCTTCTCCAGCTAACTTTAGAAGCCTTCCAGCAAATTCCCCCAAGGTACAACAGTTAGATATTATGTTTTACCTTAGTCAGCAAGTCAGTTGCTCAGTTTAACAATCATCCTCTACATGTATTTTTAACCTGGCTAACCAAAGAACAAACCACCATGTACTTGATGGGTATCTTTGTGTAAAAAGAACTTGCAGATGAAATCAGTTTGGAGAGCATTCCAGTGCCCAGTCAGAATATGCCATAAATGGAAATAATAAAACTAGTAGGAATACTCTTCACCAAAAGGAGGAAAAGAATTTGCTGGTCCCTTCCTTGCAGTAGCTGGTTCTTTTTTCCCCCCTGTATTATGCCAGACCTTCCTACCTTGGTACAATCAGATCGGTACAGGTAGCGAGTGTTCTGTAGGTCTTGTCACATTTTCTAGCTAATGATCATGGCAGAATACTGCATCCAATTTTGGTCACCACGCTATAAAAAAGATGTTGAGACTCTAGAAAAAAGTGCAGAGAAGAGCAACCAAGATGATTAGGGGACTGGAGATTAAAACATATGAAGAATGGTTACAAGAACTGGCTATGTCTAGTTTGATGAAAAGAAGGACCAGGGGTCACATGATAGCAGTGTCCCAATATTTGAGGGATTGCCACAAAGAGGAAGGGGTCAAGCTATTTTCCAGGCACCTGAAGGCCAGACAAAGAATAATGGATGGAAACTGAAGAAGGAGAGATTCAACCTGGAAATAAGGATACATTTTCTGACAGTGAGAATAATCAACCAATGGAACAGCTTGCCTTTGAAAGTTGTGAGAGCTTCATCACTGGAAGCTTTCAAGAAGGGATGGGACTGCCGTCTGTCAGAAATGGTGTAGGGTCTCCTGCTTGGGTAGGGGTGGTGGACTGGATGACCTACAAGATCCCTTCCAACACTGTTAATCTGTTAGAGGCCCAGCTGTATGTGGCCTTTGAACCCTCCATAGATGCATCAGATGGATAAGATACATAGTGTTGATTTCATTCCATCGCAAAACAGAAAGTGAAAACACTTCCTCACCTTTAGAAATTTTGCATATTCAGAGCATCGTTTGCTAGCATGTCAGTGTTTATTACTGTCAAATACCAGAGATCGGAGCAAGTTAAAAAGCATTCAAGGAATATCCAGTTAAAAGTTCTGGAATAAAATAAATAACAGATAAAATGGATATTAAAACCGCAATTTGGCATCCAATCTGTCAGTTGCACACGAGCAAAACATAGCATGGCCTAATCATAATATAACAATCAATCCTTAAACTGTGAGGCCCATAGTCATTAAATACTAAAATGCAAAAGAATGATAACACAAAAGGGTATGCTGCATTAATTGTATAAAATAGCTATGATGGATTAATCACCTATTTCTGATGAATCCATCGTGCTGCTTGGCAGAATCTATCCACCTGGGTTGTAATCATAGTCTGTTTCTTCTTAAGCAGCCACTGGGGATAAGTAGTGCTAGAATGGCCAAGATATCTATCAATTTTTGGGAAGATAAGTTTCCCCACCCCCGAATATCTCTATAAAAAGTGCATCGAAGGAGTATGTGTTCTAGCATTTCAATAAGTCTTTAATCTGTAGGTTGTTTCACATTTCTTGGAATGTCTTACTTCACTGGAAATCCAATTGTATACAGCTTTGTTCCATTTTATTCTATAAAACTTGGACTGGATTGTAACTTGATATAAATTGCTACCAAATGTATTGCATTTCAAGGGAGCTCTTAGTAGGACATTTCCAGAAGATCCGCTTTACGTCATCTAGTAAGCAACCTAAGATGCTTCTAGAGTTCTTCCGTAACCACAAGGTTTGGGTTAGATCAAATTCAACACCTTGGAAATAATCCAATTCCAAGCAAATCTCATGTTGCCCTTTTAAATGACATGGCAAATTGCAAATAGTTGTGATATTGAAATATATGCACACACAATCTAACATAGGGATAAATTTTGCATATGTATTTTTCCAGATCTATCTATCTATCTATCTATCTATCTATCTATCTATCTATCTATCTATCTATCTATCTATCTACCTACCTACCTACCTACCTACCTACCTACCTATCTAACAATCATCTATTTATTTGTATCCCACCTTTATTCATTTTACAAATAACTCAGGGAGATGAACTTATCCAACATACCTTCCTCCTCCTATTTTCCCCACAACAACAACTCTGTCAGGTAAATTGGGCTGAAAGAGAGTGTCTGGCCTAAAGTCATCCAGCTAGTCATACAGCAAACTGCATTCCTTACTAGCACTGATGATGTTACCTAGTTTGGGTCATGAAATGTCTGCAAGAAAACAAGCGACCTCAGAGAGCAAGAAGGACCCCTCATGATCCAGGACTTGCTTTCCCCAATGGAAATTTCTGCTATACCTTTGGTAACGTGCCTTCCCAGAAACCACCTGTGCAGTCAGCTCTGCTTCCTTGTTCAGGGTCTCAAAATATTACCCATTGGTTTTTAGCTATCACGTCTTGCTCAAAGAGTCGTCTGCAGGCTAGCCAATTAAACCTCACCAACCCACTAATGGAGTGATATCTTTCACCAAAGAAGGATGATGTCATTCACCAGCCTTTCCCAACTCTTTATTATTTTTTGGTCTGGTATTATACTTGGTTTACTTTCTCAACCCCGCTTGTTCATATTTCAGCTATGCTGCAAGGAACAAAGAATCTTGCTCATTTCTGCTGGCTTACTCATCCCTTTTCATGTAGAAAGCTATTGCCAAAATTGGTGTAGGAGAGATGCCAACTGTAAACCATCCGCTGAGCAGTTAAGCTCCCAAATTTTCATAATAATATCCTGACAGAAAGGGAAGCGGTGGCTCAGTGGCTAAGGCGCTGAGTTTGTCTATCAGAAAGGTTGGCAGTTTGGGGGTTCGAATCCCTAGCGCTGCGTAATGGAGTGAGCTCCCGTTCCTTGTCCCACCTTCTGCCAACCTAGCAGTTCGAAAGCATGTAAAAAACATGCAAATAGAAAAATAGGGACCACTTTGGTGGGAAGGTAAGAGTGTTCTGTGCGCCTTCAGTGTTTAGTCATGCTAGTCACATGACCATGGAGACGTCTTTGGACAGCGCTGGCTCTTCGGCTTTATAATGGAGATAAGCATCGCCCCTTAGAGCCAGAAACAACATATGTGCAAGGGGAAACTTTACCTTTACCTTGACAGAAGAAAGAGTAACTAACCAGGAGGAAGAGGGAGGAAATATGGGAACAAGGCATGGCAAATTAAGAAATTGGTTTTGTTCAAGGGGGTAAGCAAAGGTGTGTAAAGTCGATGCCAGATGGTTTTTTCATCTTTCCTGGCATTCTTGGGATTTGACTTTTATGAAGATGACCAATGAAAGCCAACCGAAATTCAAATTCAGGTCATTTCACGATGGTTGCCTGGAAACAAACCCAATCATATCAGGCTAAGAAAGAAAAAGTGAAAAGCCTGCAAACTGATGAACGGAAGGTGGATTTTATTTACAGGTTGATATGACTTCTTGATTAACTTGCACTACAGGCAGTCCTCAACTCATGACCGCAATGGAGCCAAACATTTCTTCTGTTGCTAAGTGAGACATTTGTTAAGTGAAGGTTGCCCTTCTTTATGATTTTTCATGCCACAATTGTTAAGTGAATAGCTGCAGTTGTTATGTTAGTGACCCAGTTGTTAAATGAAACTGACTTCCCCATTGTCAGAAAGTCACAAAAGGGGATCACATTGATCCCAGAACTCAGCAAATGTCATTAATAAGGGTCACTTGCCAACAGTCTAAATTTTGATCACGGGGATGCCGCAGTGGTCATAAGTGTGGAAATATGGTCATAAGTCACTTTTTTTTCAGTGCCTTTGTAACTTTGAACAGTCACTGAATGAATTGCTGTAAATTTTGTGCATAGAGTACAAAAATGAATGGCTCAGAAACAAATTGTTCTGACTCAGCTCCCCAAACACAACAAACTTAGTGTTATTTCCAAACCTTTCCAGTTTCAGCCAGGAAGATAGGCAGTTGCCATATATAATGTCAAGCCCATTAGCTTTTCTGGCGGCCCACTGTCGAGGCTAACTGGGGTTAGTTCCTTAAAGTTTCAGACAAAACTTTTTTCTCACCACATCTTGAGATATCAGTAACTGACCTACTGCTGAATCTTCCTCTCACCAACCTTCTTCTCTGCCTTGTAGGATGTCCCATTTCCTAGTTCTTCAAAGCTTCTTTCCCTGGCATCTACTGTAACTTCTCTAGCACGTGATGTTCTGAGGGAGCAGCCAGATAGAAGAGAAAGGATTATTTCGTTCTCTTCTCCCCACTAACTTCCATGCATGATCTGATGCTTTGCAGTGTGGCAGACATGGAAATGTAATTCTCTCCAAGAGCTGCTGATAGTAACTCAGGAGCCATTGGTTTGGAGTCAGCCTATCTTCTAGAATTCCCTGCAAAATTCAAAGAAGGTTTACATTCCAATCGAACTAAATCATATGTGCGGGGGACAAACATGATTTTCTTTCCCCACTTTTAGGTAAAATGTCTCATGGACAATTGCCAATGAAATAATGAAAATCAAAGCTTGTCATTGTTAATTCTTTTCTCCGAGATTAAAGTATAAACTAACTCTCATTGACTTTGACTGAAAGCATCTGGAGCAAATGTAGCATGTTCCCTGGTAGTGGATAACATTTTGGAAAGCCAGTCAAAGCAGACTAAAAGGTATTTGCTTCTAAGACTCCATATAGGAGCTGCCTTAGAGTAAATTCATCCCGCACACATCGATGTTAATTTATCGATTGAACAACAGTTGATAAGAAAGATAAAAAGACATTCAGCCTCTGGAGATGGCGGAAGAGGAGAGAAAGAACTGGAGAAAATCACAAAACACAAAGACTTATAAGTAGAAGTAGGTCTATGGCAAAAGAAACCAAAGAAAGTGCCAATAGTAATAAACACTGTGGGTGCATTCCCAAAACATCTGGAGCAGAGGTGGTATTCAGCAGATTCTGACCAGTTCTGGAGAACTGATAGCAGAAATTTTGAGTGGTTCGGAGAACTAGCAAATGCCACCTCTGACTGACCCCGCCTCATCTATTCTCTGCCTCCCGAGTCCCAGCTGATCGGCTGGGTTTCCTTTGGTTGCCCTGCACAGGAGAACGGAGCTGGAAAGCAGGTTAGTGTGGGGGGAGGGAATTGAGATTTTACAGTATCCTTCCCCTGCCATGCCCACCAAGCCATATCCATAGAACTGGTAGTAAATTTTCTTGAATCCCATCACTTATCTGGAGCACTATTTGAACACCATTGGCACTGACAAAATCACAGTCAATCACTTGCAAAAGGCAGCTTTATTCGGAACAGTTTACATCCTGTGACAATACTTTTATTACCATAAAACAATAACATCTGCCTGTCCCAGGGAATGACTCGATAGGTGGATAAACATGCCAAATCCAGCCTAAAAATCTGTCTGGGTGGGTGACCAACCATATCGTGGTATATCATGCTAAATGTACATGCTACTTAGCTTCCTGGCACATTTGCTGAAAACTACAGCTTCATTTTGTGTCCAGCCTCCAGCTGATAACCTTGTATTGATAGATGCTTCTCACTGTTCCATGTGGGTTGTTTGGTAGATCAGGAACGCCCTGGCACTCACCCCAGGGAGAACATGCAAATCATGGCAAACACTAATTTGCCTCTTCTGCTGCTAGAAAATTCAGTTAATAAACTAAGATACCCTTTGCCAGTGACTTGTTCATGTTGAAGGTGTGAATGTGCTAGTGCTTTGCTTAACATTTTCATATGTGATATGCTTACATACATATCTTGCTCAATAGTAGTAACTGAGAAAGGAATCTTGAAGTTCTGGAGAATTGGTAGCAGAAATTTTGAGTAGTTTGGAGAACCGGCAAATACCACCTCTGACTGGCCCTGCCAACCCCATCTATTCTCCGCCTCCTGAGTCCCAGCTGATCGGCTGGGTCTTCTTTGGTTGCCCTGAATAGGAGAACGGAGCTGGAAAGCAGGTTAGTGGGGTGGGGAAAGAATTGGGATTTTGCAGTGACCTTCCCCCTGGAGTGTGGAGGGAATGGAGATATTGCAGTATCCTTCCCCTGCCATGCCCACCAAGCCACGCCCACCAAGCCACGCCCACAGAACTACTAGTAATTTTTTTTTAATCCCAACTCTGTACCCATCATTGTTTCAATACAAAGACTGGAGCCATTAGATAGAAGAATTTAAAATATTGGATCCTACTTTCCTGATTCTTTGAGAATATTGATGTTCAAGTCACAGAAATCATAAATGAAGCCAATAATTTGGATCTCAAGAGTTGTTTTCCATCACTAAAAAGCTTTCCCTTTTAAAAATTGCCACTACGCAAAATTACATCCATGTCCACAATATAATCAATTACCCAGCCTTGGGCTCTCATATTTACGGTAATTATCAACAAAGTGACATTTTTAGAACCTTTCTTTTAGAGCCTGTTAAATTTTATATTAGGATTGGTCTTTTTATCCCATTGAGCTGATTGCAAAGAACACTCAATCCATGACAACAATATAATAAAAGTCAAACAATTCAGGGTAAGGAGATAAAATAAAATCCTGTATAAAGCTTAAGAAAAGTGTAGCAAGGAATACAAAGGATTTCCTCCAAATTCGTCATCTTTTTGACAGCTTATGGGATCCATTTTTAAGATGTTCTCCAGTCAGGACTGTATAAGTTGCCTTAAAAGCAGCTGCTTGTGAATCTCTTTCCACTGTGCAAGACTATAAAACAAGATGAGCTTTCTTTGGTGGAATAACATTATTTAAGTATCTCCATCATCATTATTTTTGTGTTTTGCTCTACCTTCCTTCCTTCTTCTCTCTCTCTCTCCCCTTTTTTCCCTCCCTTGTCTTTCTTTCTTTCTTTTCTTTTCTTTCTTTCCTTCCTTCCTTCCTTCCTTCCTTCCTTCCTTCCTTCCTTCCTTCCTTCCTTTCTTTCCTTTCTCTTTCTCTTTTTCTTTCTTTCCTTCCTTCCTTCCTTCCTTCCTTCCTTCCTTCCTTCCTTCCTTCCTTCCTTCCTTCCTTCCTTCCTTCCTTCCTTCCTTCCTTCCTTCCTTCCTTCTTTCTTTCTTTCTTTCTTTCTTTCTTTCTTTCTTTCTTTCTTTCTTTCTTTCTTTCTTTCTTTCTTCCTTCCTTCCTTCCTTCCTTCCTTCCTTTCCTTTCCTTTCTCTTTCTCTTTCTCTTTCTCTTTCTCTTTCTTTTCTTCCTTCCTTCCTTATCAAAAACCAATAAAAAGAATTCGTACATTTGAGAAACACTGTTCTCGCTTCTAGGGCAAAAAAATAAATAAAAAAAGATTCAGCATTATAGATATTCACATAATGCATCACAGCAGACAGTGACACTTATAGCTTACTGTTCTGTTTCAAGATCTGATGCTAAATTGTAGTCTCATTGTAACTAGGCTGCATAAGGGAAGAACAGATGCACCCCTTTATTTAATGCATTAAGCCCTTGGATCTGGGAATTGTCTATGGATCATTAAGAGACTTGTATCATGCAAGAGTCTCCCCAGAAACAGCACAGTGTAGCCCAGCCATATATTTTTTGGTTGATGTTTGGTTATGATAATGTACATGGTTTGCAGCGCAGCTTCTGTGCTTGCTACCTACTGGTCCATGTGTGCATTGTCTTCCTGCTTGATCGCATAATTTTGCCTTGCTGTTCCCTACTGTTTGAATGTGGCCTCTGTCTACGACTCTTGAATCACCAGAAAATCAGGCTGGCCTGAAATTTATTTATTTGATTTATTTGATTTGTCAATTGCTTACAAGATAATAGGTATAAGAATAAACATGAGTATGAATACAAGAAGTAGGTACGGATAAATGGGACAATAGGACAGAGATGGTAGGCATGATTGTGCACTTATGTAGGCCTCTTACAGACCTCTTAGGAATGGGGTGAGGTCAATAGTGTATAGTTTAAGGTTAAAAGAGTGGGGATTTGAGGATGTTACAACAGAGTCAGGTGGTGCATTCCAGGCATTGAGCACTCTGTTACTGAAGTCATACTTTCTGCAATCAAGTTTGGAGCAGTTTACATTGAGTTTGTATCTGTTGTGTGCTCTTGTATGGTTGCAGTTGAAGCTGAAGTAGTCACTGACTGGTAGGACATTGTACCAGATAATTTTGTGTACTACGCTTAGGTCCAACCATAGGTGGTGTAGTTCTAGGTTGTCCAAGCCCAAAATTTCAAGTCTGGAGGTGTAGGGTATTCTGTTGTGAACAGAGGAGTGTAGTATTCTTCTTGTGAAATACTTCTGGACTCGCTCAATTGTATTAATGTCCAATATACAGTGCAGATTCCAGACAGATGAACTGTATTCGAGTATTGGCAGAAGTTTTGTATGCTCTCGTTACAGTGGTGGGATTCAATTTTTTTTACTACTGAGTCTGTGGGCATGGCTTGGTGGGTGTGGCAGGGGAAGGATACTGTAAAATCTCCAGTCAGAGGTGGTATTGGCCAGTTCTCCGAACTACTCAAAATTTCTGCTACCGGTTCTCCAGAACTGGTCAGAACCTGCTGAATATCACCTCTGTCTAGTTAGCAATTCAATATTACCAGAGGAGAAGCTTCATAAGATTAGTTTTACAACTCTTAATGCCATTTTGGCAATGCTGTTACAGTGAGCTCTGTTGCTTAGGTCATTCGATAGGAGTACTCCAAGGTCCTTGGCAGAGTGAGGGTCATCAACGAGGTCATATCCGCCTAGCTTGTATTTGGTGTACTGATTTGTTGGTTGAGATTTGGAGTTGCCAGTTGTTTGACTATTCAGACACATAGCAGAAATTTGCCATTTCTGCAATGGATGCCAGTTCTGCCATTGTTATCTGTTAATGCAGTCACCCCGACTTTCCTTTCCTGTTTTCAGATTATCTTGGATAGCCTCAGAATAATGGGGGAAATACTACTTTCACACCGGTGGAGTTAAGGGCAACTTAAGTCTTTCTCACTTGGAAATTTGGGACAAGATGAATGGCACAGGGACAGGGAAAAGTAATTGCCAATATTTTTGGTATCACATTGTATTGTCGTTAAGTGGAAGTTGGGAAAGAGTCCTTTTGGTGCTGTTGTTCAGTCATTAAATTATTTCTGTTGCAACCCCATAGACCACAACTTACCAGCCCCACCATCTTTCAATGTCTCCCAGAGTTTGCTGAAACTCATGTTAATTGCATCGATGACAAAATCAAACCATCCTATCTTTTACTGTCCCCTTCTCCTTTTTGCCTTCAATCTTTCCCAGAAATAGCCTGCAGTACTGCATTCTAACCACTGTACAACCACAGCTACAGAGCCAACAATCTGGGTCCTCATTTTACTGACCTCAAAAGGATGGAAGGCTGAGTCAACCTTCAGTTGGTCAGGATTGAACTGCAGGCAGTCAGCTGAGTTAGCCTGCAATACTGCATTTCTAACCACTGTGCCATGACGGCTCTTAAGTTACATGCATAAAGAAAAGGCAGAGCTTTAATTGTGTCCTTGTGGGCAACATTTTGACTTTCTAATCATACCCTGTGGACACCCATGCATCTCAGAGACACCTTCTGAAAACATATTGCCTTGTACAGGTGAAAGGAGGACAGAGATGTACAGATCAAGCTGCTTCCAAGGAAGGCTTCAAGAAAAATGAATCGTTTATGTTCCAAACTCTACTTTCTTCCTCTGAATGTGTTCAGACAGAAAGGAACTGAGTTTGAATCTTATTTTAGTCATTCAACCTCCTGGCTATGGTTAGATGAACTCCTTACAAGCCAAGCCGTGTATATCCCCCTTAATCCAGTCAATGCACCTAATTAAGAGCTTAGTGCGTTGTATATCAATCCCAGAAATGTTAGGGCCATTGATTCAACCATGGTCCAGTTCACCACTGATAAAGTGAAACTATATAAACATAGTAATTGTTTGGAGAGAACAAAAAGTCACAGACATTCAATCTAGTCTGCTTCAGGGGGGATTGGTATATTGTAAAAAGAGTGAAGTTTATTTATGGACTAATTGCAGAGCTGATGAACAAAGCCAGGATTATTATGTAAGTGTGGAAAAACACTCACTCATACACATGCATACATACCAGAAAATGGGCTAATCTAAATTCGGGACCATAAATACTTTAGATCACTTATCTGTGTATAAACACTTCCCACCCTTTTTCAACATTTATATCAGGAAGGTTTCTACAACTGGCAGAAACCTACAGTAGTTTGTCAGTTTTCAAAGCCAACTTCCTTCTCCTTTCCAACTGCAGCTAAAGGATTTCAAGATGAAGTCATTGAGTTATCCCTCTCTCGTTCCCTCCCCATGTAAATGATCTCTTCCAACCTCACCTCCCTGGGCCTGCATTGCACCTGCCTGCCTCAACTTGCCCTAAGAGGTTTGCGGTCTCTTGTAGGGAGGGATTATGTATTGATAATTGAACTCCTTTGCAGGTTTTCGATAACGTTCTACTCATTTTGCTCCCTCTCTTTCTGATTCTTCAGCACCTCCCAAGAATGGATAGTCAAGAATATTTTTCCAAGTAAGGCACTTATCTGAAAGAATATGCCCCCTTTCCCACTGCCTCCCATTTCCCCCCTGGTTAAAAAAAAATGTAATTGTCTTGCCCAGATTAGCAGATGCTTGTTCTGCCACATGTTCCATGTTTGGTCTGGATCACAATATTTTACCAGCCAGCATAAGCCATCTTCGTGCTGTTGAAACATAAAAGAGGTAACAGCAGAGGTGGTATTTAGCAGCTCAGAGGAGAACCGGTAGCAGAAATTTTGAGTTGTTTGGAGAACCCGCAAATGCCACCACTGATTGGCCCTGCCCCCCAACTATTCTCTGCCTCCTGAGTCCCAGCTGATCAGCTGGGTCTTTTTTGGTTGCCCTGCAGAGGAGAAAGGAGCTGGAAAGTAGGTTAGTGGGGTAGGGAGGGAATGGAGAATTTACAGTATCCTTGCCTTGCCATGCCCACCAAGCCACGCCCACAGGATTGGTAGTAAAAAATTTTTGAATCCCTCCACTGGGTGACAGTCTACTACATGACACTGCCAACAGGCCATCTCTAGATATTTCGGCATCCTAAGCAAAATCATATTCCTTTGATCTGGTTCTGATTTTGTTAAGAATGTCAACATGGCACCCTCTTGTTTCTTTGTTCCTTCAAGTTTTTGAGTTTACAGATTTTTGAGCTCAAATGTTTTCAGCCCTGTACAATGTTTTTTTTTCATTTTCTCAGACATTTTTCACCCTATTTACATAGTAAATAATTGTAATTACATCAACACCTATTGTTATTGTATGGCACAAATTCTGCAAGTAGGTAAACTCTTCGAGCAGGTAAACTCGTTCATGGAAGGTGCTGTTACTGCTGCTTTGCTTTTCTATAGTGTTTTTGGCAGTATTTTGGTGCCCCCTAAAATTTTTAGCTTCAGTATAGTCTGCCTTAGCCTAGAGTTGGCCCTTGACATCATGTGGGCATATAAGGGCAACTCAGAAGGGAAGGCATGGTTCTAAGCTGCCACTGTATTGCCTGGAAGACTTTATAGTAGCCATTATCCACCAAAAAAGCCTCTCCTTACTTCTATAATTCCCAGCAACCATGGAGAGGACAAATTGAGGATGATTGGAATTGAAGTACAATTCATCTAGATGGTCCTTCAAGGAGAGAAGCAACTTAGGACTAAGGAGACATTTCCTGACACTTAGGACAATTAATCAGTAGAACAACTTGCCTTCAGAAGTTGTAAATTCTCCAACACTGGAGGATTTTAAGAAGAGATTGGATAATGATTTGTCTGAAGTGGTGTAGAGTTTCCTGCCTAGGCCGAGGGTTGGGTTAGAAGACCTCCAAGGTCCCTTCCAACTCTGTTATTCTATTCTATTCGATTCTATTCTATTCTATTCTGTTCTGTTCTGTTCCTTGGTTGGAATAAGCAATGAAGAGTTTATTGGCCTATCAGTTGAGGAGATCTCTGTTCAATTCCCCATTTGGCACATTCTCATCTTACTCCACCTCTTGGAATTGCTGTGAGAACTTAAATGGGATTAAATTGACCAATTTTTATGAAAAATCCTCGTTTAATTTTTTTTTTGTTTAAATGTAAGGGGAAAACTTCTTAATAGTGAGATTCACAAAAGAGGGAAAGACTGCACTTTATGAATGCTGAAGATTCTCCATCCCTGGAGTAGAGCCACCATTCAAACATGGTTCAATTTGTTTTCCTGTATTTTCAGAGTGCGATCCTGGATGAGCCTCCCAAACCTTTAATTCAATAATCCAGTGAAATTGTTGTGGTTCGCCGGCAGCCTATGCAGACGGCAGCGGAATCGGACAGTGGGGAAGAACGGGGATCAGTCCAGGCATCTGGAGAGGACTTGGATGAGGGTCCTGTGTCTGATGCAGAGATGGGGCCGTGACCATCTGGGAGTGGGGTCCTGCCTGCGGAGCCTCCAGAGTCTGGCAGCAGTGAGGCAGAGGACCCAGAGGAGCCTGTTCCCAGTGCCTGTGTGTGCAGAGCTGCTAGAAGGTGAGAGCAGCTGAAACAAAAGGGGTGACTCGGGAGTAAGGGTGGGAGGTGATTGCCCCTCCCATAAGGACAGGCAAAGATGATGAACCCTTTTCAGGAAGCAAAGTCGTTAGTTCGTTTCAGATTCATTCTGGAAGCTCTTTTGGTTGGTTTTTGTTCCAGTTTTTTGACCCTTCTGTTATTGGCAGCAGGTGGGTGCTTATCTTGAGAGACTATTGGTTCTCCAGAATTGGTCAGAACCTGCTTTATACCACCTCTGCTGTGGGCCTTCAGTTTGACACCCCTGTTCTAGCTGAACGAAGTATGCATTTTAACACTGACTCATGATTTTATTTGTTGATCAAATCCATGGTAGACCATAGATAATTCTCCTTCATGATGAATGCCAGAGTAATCAACTTGGCCATTGCCCAACTGAGACAAAGCCTAGAGAAACCTTGCATCACTTTACATTGTTCTTACAAGCCTTTGTGAGACATGTATGCAATGTGTGTGCCTAGCGCTCTCTCTCTCTCTCTCCCCCCCTCCCTCCCTCCCCCTCTCTCTCTCTCTTTGGCATCTTTCTGATTTTCTAATGTAAATTGCTCATTTCATCCCCTTCCCCCAAGATCTGCCACTTGCCCACTAGCGATTTACTCTTCTTTGTCCTTTCAGACCACAAGATGGCTGGCATTTTGCAGAGGTCTCTCTCTCTCTCTCTCTCTCTCTGGCTTCCCTTCCCTTCCCTGAACCACCAACAAAGGAATTTCTTATCAGGGTTATTAAAAGGGCAATGGCTTTGTGAAATACTGGATCCTCAACCTTGACCCTGTGTAGAGGAAACAAGAAGTGTGGGTGAGATCCCAACCCTTGGTGGAAGGGTGCAGTGTTTGCAAATGATGCAACAACAAAAACAACAACGGGATTTCTGATGATGGCAGGCTGGCCTTCACACACTGAAGACTTGACAGATAAAGCTGGTAAGCGCTTAAAAGTGTGGAACAGCCAACGTGGTTTAACCAAATAGTCACAGGGAGAATCTAAGTGAGATATGGGCAAGTTGGTTTAAATTTGCAAATGTAAGCAGAATGCATGCAGGAGACCTCATTAAGCAGTTCATGCAGCAACCCTGGTACGGTTTATCAGCCTACCTGAACAGGCAGTGCTAGGATGAAACAGAAAGGAGACCGGAGTATATTTATCATCTCAAGGACTTTGAGAAGGTGCCAGCTAGGCCATCATAGGACCTTTTAGAAGATGATTGGAAGGGATGAGGCTGCCCCCTGGGGACCAAACTGGGTAGGACATTAGACCCCATGCATGGATTTCCTTGCTTACATTTCTCTTCACAATTGTAGATGCATTTTTTTTCTTGGAACATTTAATCCCAAAATGCTAAATGCTGACATATTCATGAGGGAAATGGGAAATGGCACCTTATATCTCAATATATATTAGCCAGCCTTCCTTCCTTCCTTCCTTCCTTCCTTCCTTCCTTCCTTCCTTCCTTCCCAACAGATGTGCATACCCTATATAAGCAGAGGCACGTATGTCGATTTGTGGAGTTGATTGCTAGGAAGAAAGAACAAAAAGTGGTTGACTGGTTTGTGGTGCTCTAAACTCAGAGAACTGGGCTCATTGAGTAAATCATGGTTAGAGAAATGGTTAGTAGGCTGTAAGAATACAAAGCACCCAGGCTGAATTCTGGTGCAGGAAGGGCGCATCTTACCAACTACCGAACCACTCATGGGAATGAGAACTTGCCTTTCTTGAGTACTAAACCTTTTCTTTCCAACCCAAACTCTCCCGAACTTGGGAGTTCTCCAAAATGTTGGGCGGAAACTCCCGCACACCTCCAGCCGGCGAGGCTAAGGATGATGGAACTGCGCTCCAAATCCAGGCTACGAGTCAGCCAGGGCGGAGATCGCTGATTTCCACCCACCCCCGACTGCTTCGAAGTCCGGCCACATCCAGCCAGGCAGCCTTCGGGACGCTTCTTGTATGAACCCGAAGTTACCCCGGAGGATGGGGGGGGGGGGGGAGATGAACGCTTCGAGTGCTGCGGGACAGTCGCTGGGAAAGAGGGCGCGACTTGGTCGCAGCCAGACAAGAAAAAGCGACGGCGGCAGCGGCTGCAAAGCGACGGGACGATTGGTTGGCTCGGTGCCCCCTTGGCTCGCCAACCGAAGGGCGCCCCCGTCCCACGCAGGGAGGCGAGGTGAGAGGCGTGCCCACGGGCGGCTGTGACGCGCGGTCGGGCAGGGTTATAAAACACCTGCAGCGAAGACCTGGGACCTCAGAAGCGTCTCTGGGCGGCTTTGGGGAGGGAAAAGGGGAAGCAAAATTGTCCGCCTCTTAAAAGGATTAAGCTTACCACGATGGTAAACTGCCTGTCTTGTTCCTTTTCTTTTGCAGTCGCCCTTTGTGTCCTGCTGCCAGAAGGTGAGAGAACCGTCAGGATGTTTTTTCTTTTAAAGCATAACAATTTTGGGGCTCTGCTTTGTGCCTGTTTTAAATCCTGCTATTTAAAGAAACAAAACAAAAACGCATTTTGCTTGGGAAGGAGCCTTAGCTTGTGATTCCCGACTTAGTTCTTTCAGCCAGATGCCAACCACCAGCTCCATCCTCCGAAGATCCCTGCAAGGGGACCAAATTTTGCTTTCTGCTTCTAATTAAATGACTCCAGGCTGGAGGAAGCAGTGAAATTTGGCTTTGCAGTGGATGCATTGAAGGGTTTTCTGATTTTACTCCTAGCACAAATCCCAACGATAAAACCTTTTCTCTCCTTTTCCTTCTCTCTGGTTTGTTATTTCTTCTGCTTTTTTTTTAGGGAAAACAAAAAAAGACTTGGCTTTTGTTTGCAGCATTCTCAAAGGAATAATAATGATTTTAAAAAGAGGCTTAGTCCTATTTGTAGCATGTTGCCCACGTTTGAGATGATTGTGGATGAATTTAGAAAGGAAAGAAGCCAAACACCTAACCATTACCGCCCTCTAGCCATGCTCTGTCAGTTTGTGAGGATGCTGATCTCATTTGCCAATGAATGTGCCTCTTGACTGATAAATGTGAGGCATTGCAAACACAGGCCATACAGCTAAATGGGACATCCATGATCACTTTCAGCATCTTGGTTTCTTGCTGAGCAATGCTGAAAGTGCTGTGGGGATCTGTAAACACCCTGAGTGAATAAAAAACCACAACTTTTATGATCTTGCAATCTCAGGCATTAACTAAAGTTGTGGCTGCAATAAAACTGCTAAGCTGGAAACCTAGAGGGCAGGTTAGTCACTCTGTTTACATACCAGAATGCGTTCCTGGCTCTTTCCAGCCAGAGCTGTGATTTGATTCATCTTCTCTGTTCCCCCCCCTTTTCCTTTCCCTCTGGATGTATGAACAGGCCAGGCTGCGGCAGAATCCCATCTCCTGGCAAACAACAGTCAGCACCAAAGGACCAAGAGATGTTCTTGCACCAGCTGGATGGACAAGGAGTGCATCTATTTCTGCCACCTTGGCATCATCTGGATCAACACACCAAGGCAAGTGAAGCTCTTAGGGGTTTGAAAGAATCCGGAGGGTCCCTTTTGCTTGGTATAGCAAAAGTCCCCCTTTTCATGCAGAATATTCGAGTTCCAATCTCTGGCATATCTAAGTTGGTTGAACAAAACACACTTGGTCTGAGCCGTGGTGGCACACACTGCTTAGAATGCAGTATTGCAGGCTAATTCTGCCAACGGCCAGCAGTTCAATTCTCACCTGGCTCAGGGTTGATTCAGCCTTCCATCCTTCCGAGGTGGGTCAAATGAGGACCCAGATTGTTGGGGGCAATATCCTGACTCTGTAAACTGCTTGGAGAGGGCTGTAAAAGCACTATGAAGCCGTATATGCATCTAAGTGCTATTGCTATTCTCTGAAACCTTGCAGTGGCTGACACTGCCTGTCAGTGTCCCCAGACTTTTTGTCTGATTACACAGTAAATTTATCCTACAAAATCCATGAGGATGATTAGATCAGCTACAAAGAAGTTAGCATGTAATCTGGGACAGCGTGTACACTGGGGGGGGACGACGACCCATTCTCTGCTCTCTCTCTCTCTTTTGCAAATAACACTCTGAAGCACTCTTCAACTTCTTACCCTATCTTGGCTTTGGGTGATAGCGAAAATATAAATGTTTCAAAGGGGCTGATTGGTATTATCATACAATTATCAAGAAGGTGTTGGCCAGTTGCACGGTATGGCAAGATCCCAGCAGCTCTCAAACAGTCCCTCCTGAGTGGCTTAGGATCCAGGCCAAACAGGCTACACTTGCGGTGTAGGTGTGGTTCGAGTTATGCCTGCTAATCTGCAACATTGTGTAACAATCCAGTGAGGAAGGTGGATGTCATTCTCTCCAGTTTTATTTTATTTTATTTATTTTTAAGAAGGGGAAAGGCTGGGAGATGAGATTGACAAGCACTACGGGGCTTAGTTCTCCAAAATTGCAAAGTTTATAAGAGTTTCTTCATTTCTTTTTAAACAAATGAGTTTCTTAAAGTCCAGATGTAATCCAACTGACTTTAAAGAGTCATCTATTCTTGGTTTGAGTCCAAGGATCCAGTGCAAGGGAAATTGCACTGGGTTTTCTGCCCTAATGTGAGATAAAGGTTTATTTGCAAAGCAATAAACCACAATTTGCAAATCTCTTCAGCAGAGTTTCGACATCAGACTTGTTCAAGGCCAATTGAATACCACCATGGCTAGCACATCTGGATCAAGAAGATTGCCTCCTTCATAGTGACTGCAGAGATATCTAGCTATTGTTCAATTTCCTTGAATACTGACCAACCTATATCATCAAGGACTTTCCAGTCAACCATGGAGATTAACTTGATTGTTGTTTTCTTCTTTCACAATTAGCCACTCTGTACCCTATGGGCTAGGAAGTCTTCCTACACGACACAAGAGGTCCCTCCGGAGATGTGCGTGCTCACATTTCAAGGATAACTTCTGTACAACTTTTTGTCATGGCAATCCTCAGTAAGTAGGCTAAGAAGCAAGAATATATCCCTAATCCTAACCCTGATATATACAAGAAAGAGCTAATGGTTCTTGGGATATTGATAGAGGGAACTCTATATACATGGGATAAAAAATTTCCTTGAATTAGCTTGTGATTAAATTGTCCCACTTCAGCAAGTATGTCAATATATTCACTATATATTGCCAAACATCCAGTGGTGGGATTCAATTTTTTTTTACTACCAGTTCTGTGAGTGTGGCTTGGTGGGCGTGGCAGGGGAAGGATACTGTAAAATCTCCAGTCAGAGGTAGGATTTACTGGTTCTCCGAATTACTCAAAATTTCCGCTAGGTTCTCCAGAACTGATCAGAACCTGCTGAATACCACCTCTGCAAACATCCCAAAGTACTTAGAAAAATCAAACCAAGTTGAATGCAGCTCAATCGGCTCATTTGGCAAAGGCGTAGTCATAATCCAGTCCAGGGTTCAAAGGACACAAATTCCATACTAGGAATCAAAGTTTATAGGAGAAACCAAGAAGGCCATGTTACTTCCAAGCAATGTAAAACCAGGTATTGGATGGATATACATCAAGAGGCTGTCATCAAAGCTATTCCAGCCTTGGAATATGCTCAGCAGACTTAAATAGTGAGACCTTCTGTCCATCATGCAGGTATAGTTGGCGCTGCACACTTCTAACAGGCTGCTTAGAGTAGTGACTTACTCTTTAGCAGGCCCAGATTTCATGGAGCTCCTCCAAGCAAATTAGCACCCTCCTATTTGTATTGTAATGGGTAGTAAACTGGGTGAACGTGTCTCTATTCCAATGGTCAGAATCTACCGGTCTCTGTTTCTTCCACGTCTCCATTGTATGGAGAAGAATGGGACGGAATCCATCTTGTTGATCAGCTCCTGATCTCCTTCTGAGAAAGTCATCTCAATAAGCCAATAAAAGCTCACAATGGCTGGGATTGTACAGCATTCTCAGCTGAACTGAAATGAAGCCCATTGTAACAACTGTGTGTGAACTTTGCCACGAACAAAGCTGTCCCGTGGAAGTCATCATAGATACTTGGTGGAAACCACAAAAGCATCTCTTTTATTATTTTGTCACTTGCCTCCTGATGCATTCTCTATGACGCCTGTGGATTAAATGGAAATCTCCTTTTTAAAAAACACAATAGAGTAGAATATTTTGAACTTAAGAGGGCTATTCTTTATAATCTCTTCTTTGGGTCTCTTGATCAGGCACACACATATTCTCTATGTCCATACTCTCTGAGAACGATGGCTATGGCAATCCAAAACAGTGAAGAGCGTGCAGTTGCCTATTACTACATTAAATTGTTGAACATACATATTTTTCTTGAGAAATCCAAATCTCTAGTGCCACTTTGTTCCTTTAGGCACTCAGCTAAGTCTTATGAAGAAAATGCTTTTATTGAATATAGAGTATATAACAATACAGTAACAGGAATGGCAATGTAGTAAAAAAATGTCCTTTAATCTTTTTACTATTATGAACATTAAACTGGATACTTAGAAAATCTTGCATAAGTAAATCCAAGCTATAAACTTTTCTAAGAATTGGATCCTCCCTTTGTTAAACACACACACACACACACACACACACAAAGAGAGGAAAAGAAGAGAAAGTTTGCAGAGTAAAATCAAAGCTTTTTAAAAAAGCAACTTATATGTTTAAGAAATATTAATGCCTTCTCTCTTTCTCTTTATTTTGCCATTCTCTCTTATGGCACTCACCTTGGCCTTTTTTTTTTTTTTTTCTAGAAATCCCCCCCAAATGCAGCTGCCCAAGGGCACAGGACTATTGGCAAAGCTCCGTCACAGCAGAAATCCCAAGCTTGACAAGTTAAACTTTGGAAAGTTTTCCGGTAAAAAATGTCTACTTGTGAGCCTTTTTACATTCGCATTGTGTAATGATTTTGCTGCATATCCAGTCCCAACTGGGCAAACATGAAGATCTGCAAAATGCTTTCGACCAGAGTTTTAAAAGTCATTGCTCACCCTCCTCTTCAAATTCTGGAAATGGAGAAGTCCTTTTGCTAATTCAAAAATGTCTAATTCAGAAATCCATCTCCATCTAATCTAGACTATCTGTTTTAACAGAATAATAGAATTGGAAAGGTGCTCGGACGTCTTCTGCTCAAGCAGGAGATTCTATACCATTTCAGACAAAAGGTTGTCCAATCTTTGGAAAAGCACATCCCCTTTGCTAATAAACTCATTTCCCCATTGACTTCATGAGGTCTTTCTCATGTAGAAATTTCTCCTAAAAGAGTAGGGAAACTATTGTTAACATGCTGCTGGGAATTTAGCCACTCTTGGTATATTTTCCAAATCAGGTTACTGCTTAAGTCATAATATGATTTTCTGGGGGTTCACTGGTCTTCACAATTATATTTACTTGAATGGGTTTAGGAAGTTGTTTGTTGCTTTTCTTGGACTGCTGAGTTCCCCAAAGTTAAATATAATCTTCAGGAAATATTGATGGGGTATAAGTATAATGCTGACTATTTATTTGATTGTATCATTCACAGGTTCTTACGCTTTCCGGAACTGAATTTATCAGAAGGCTCTTTCCAAGATATCAAGGTCTTCCATAGGAAAAGAGTTTTCTGAAGATAAAGGGATCAGCAGAAAATTTAAGGATGCTCCTTGTCTTAGTTGATGGAGTCCTCCATTTCCAAAGATACTCCTCTACTAAGGAGTCAAAGGAGAGAACATATAACACTGATGGAGAAGAAAGAAAAATCTACATAAAGCTGCGGCTGGGATGAACAAAGAGCACCTTTGCCAATGGAACACTTCCCCTGTTACCCCAAAGATGATACCAAAGAAGGTATTGGGAGAAATCTCACCATTTTTCTCCTGCTCCTTGATGATGCATCTCCTCCTGTGCCTCTTTGTTGGGTGAAGTTTATCCATAGGGGTCCCAGAAAAATGTCCAGGTGGATAGCTGGCAATCTATGCATCCAGAAGAATTTTGGGGAAACACAATCTATACAGACCCGATGTAACAGTGCAAATTGCCTTCCCACCCACATCCCTGGAACTTGCTTGTGCTATTTTAGCATTTGATTTTAGAGGTCATTTACTTGTGGGGAATCAAACGGCTCCCCCCAATACTGTCCTGTGCAAATTCTTCTTTATTTTTCTGTCAATTCAGGTAATCCTCAACAGTGGTGGCATTCAAAAATTTTTATTACCAGTTCTGTAGACGTGGCTTAGTGGGCATGGCTTGGTGGGCATGGCAGGGGAAGGATACTGTAAAAACCCTTTCCCTCCCCACCCCACTAACCTGCTTTCCAGCTCCGTTCTCCTGTGCAGGGCAACCAAAAAAGACTCAGCCAATCAGCTGGGACTCGGAAGGTAGAGAATAGATGGGGGCGGGGCCAGTCAGAAGTGGGATTTGCTGGTTCTCCGAACTACTCAAAATTTCTGCTACCGGTTCTCCAGAACTTGTCAGAACTGGCTGAATACCATCTCTGATCCTCAACTTAAAAACACAACTGAGCCCCAAATTTATGTTGCTAAAAGAGAAACGTATTTAGGTTTGCCCCATTTTACCATTTTTCTTGCCATTATTGCCATCACTGCAGTTGTTAAATTAGTAATACGGTTGTTAAGTGATTCTGGTTTCCCATTGACTTGGCTTATCAGAAAGTTGCAAAAGGTGATCACATGATCCCAGGACACTGCAACTGTCATAAACGTGAGTTGTCAAACATCCAAATGTAGATCATGTGACCATGGGGATACTTCAATGGTCATAAGTTTGCAAAATGTTCATAAGTCACTTTTTTTCAGTGCCATAACTTCAAACGGTCACTGTTTGAAGTCGAGGACTACCTGCCCCCTATTTGGGGATGAGGCAGATGCAACCTTCTTTTGGGTATCCCTTTCTCCCAAGCAGAAAAATAATAAAAGGGGAAGCTAAAGTGTAGCAGTCCTTATTTAAAATGTCATTAGGGATCAAGAATAGTTCAACCCATTAATTGCTACAACTTCACTTAAGAATCTGGGCATCATCCCCATATTTTTATATTATAACAAAAATCCATCCAAGATGGTTCACACATGCTTTACGCAGACTTTTTTTTTTTTTTTTTAGGAATTCAGGAAATCAGGAAATAAGCATTTCATCTCATTTCCCTCATCGAAGGGAATTCCTTCCTTGTCTAAAACACAGGGCACTTTAACTCTTTTCCTTATGAAAGGTAGCTTCGGTTATAAACCACAATGTCCAAAGAAACATGGTTTGGTGGGATGTGCAATCCAGCCAAGAAACTCTTATCCCAGCTTGTTTCCATGGTAATTGTGGTTTAAAATTCTCTCTCTGCATAGCTCTTTAAAAACATTATGTTTGTCTTGTATATGATTGCTTAGAGCACAACATATTTTTCTAAAATCCAAGCGGGTCTTCTTTTACTTTTGCACTTGTGCAGATTTTGTTTCAATCTCAAAAAAAAAAAAAAAAAATCTGCTTCCTTGCACAAAAATGAGTAAAAGGGCCTCATTTTGTACAGTCCTAGATTTATGCAACTAAAGATGTTGTGGAAAAGGGAACTTTACCTGCCATCTTCCTCTGTTCAAATTTGTGTGCACCTTCTGTATGTAGCATTCCAGTGCTTGACTACATGTGTAGATTTATGTAGATATATTTATTTTTTTCAAACTTTTTTTTTACTATGAAATACAAACTTTTATTTGTAAAAAGAGTAAACAAATATATATATCCCAAACCAGGTTTTCTATCTTTCTGATTTGGAGGCATGAGAGGGGATTCCATAAATGGAGGTTTTTTAAGAGAGGATGTTTCTTTAGCTGCATTACACAATAACCATATAAACGGATGTACCTTTGAACGAATATGTTCACACATCATAATTGTTCCAGCCTTACAAAGTAGTCCAGAGAAGAAGCACAACCAGGACTGGTTAGCTCTTATCTTTATTGCAAAGTCACATTAACAGAATCTTGGAAGGGTGAAAGTATTTATCCCCTCTTTTCCTTTTAACTTTCCAGAAAATGAGGGAGGGTCTCTTCTGAAAAGTTTCCCACATATTCCCTCTTTCTGAGCTGAAATATCTTTTACAAGAGTCCGTGACTCTTGCCTTCTGTCTCCCAAGGCCATGTCCAGAAACTATGGCAATGACATTCTGTTGAAAATAAAGTTGGATTATTTGTGATTGCTGAGTGTGCTAGGAGAAAACCAGACTTTGACCTAAAATGTTGTCTGCATCAGGCCATTAAATTAAACCATAATGTAGCTTATTTGCTTAGGCATGGCATGAACATAGAGATTATATTTGCTAACCTGGGTTAGAATTTAGCGTGGTATACAACTTGAACAACAGAGACTCTTTAATTTCAATATCCATTTCTGATTTATGAATCCATTTCATTCTCAATCCCCATGGGCTCTAGGCAATTTGCAGATATTGCAAGAGCAGCAATAATAAATAATCAATGTTAAAATGTTGATAACAAAAGTATTTCTTATCTTGAACTCAGCTTGGTTAGCTCCTTAAAGACTAACATTAACTAAGGCCTTGAATGAGATGACATTTCATTTTGGTGTTTACAAACCCTGGGGATTTCTTTTTTGGTACAAACCCAGCCAGTGTTTATCAACCAGCCATTAAAGAAATGGGACCACAAGAGCAATTTCCAGAATGGCCTTTAACTTTCCCCTAATTAACCGACTCCTTCTTCTTAATACACAATTAATAGTCTGTTCCAAACAGGTCATAAATACTTTGGCATCACTAATAAAATGTTGTTCACTAATCGGGTGAATCAATCTGAAATTAATATTTTCTTTGGTAGTAATGAGCCTCATAAAAAATCAGATTGGAAAAGGATGGGGAGAATGTTATTAGCTTCAAATGCCAAACATACAAGCCAGTTACCTGCAGTCCCAGCCACCTGGGCTTGCTGGGTATCTTGAATGCAGCCTCTTGAAGAAGGATGTGCAGCACTGGGAATGAGTTAACCACTGAACAAACAGACTTCTTTACTATAGCTATAAAGTGTATTCTGAGATACAAAGTAGGTATAAACCAATAACATTCAGGAAAGCTTTAGAAAATCTCCTGCGTCATGCTCTTATACTTATTCAGTGATAAGGTAATGTGTGTATATGTTGGGGACAGAGAAAGAGAGAAAGATAAAGAAAGAAAAAGAGAGATGGTGGGTTTTCCTGTTTTCTATTAACAGATTTAATAGATTAACAGAGTTGGAAGGGACCTTGTAGGTCATCTAGTCCAACCCCCTACCCAAGCAGAAGACCCTACACAATTTCTAACAAATGGCAGCCCAGTCACTTCTTGAAAGCTTCCAGGGATGAAGTTCCCACAACTTCTGTTCCATTAGTTGATTGCTCTCGCTGTTAGAAAATTTCTTCTAGGTTGAATTTCTCCTTGATCAGTTTCATAATTCCTTGTCTGCCCTTTGTGTGCTTTGGAAAATAGCTTGAAACCCCACCTCGTCTCTGTAGCAGCCCCTCAAATATTGGAAAACTGCTATCATGTCACCTCTGGACCTTCTCTTCCCTAGACTAGCCAAGCCCAGTTCCTGCAACTGTTCATTGTATGTTTTAGCCTCCAGGCCCCTAATCATCTTGATTGCTCTTCTCTGCACTCTTTCTAGAGTCTCAACAACTTTTTATATAGTGTGATGATGGTGACCAAAACTGGATGCAGTACTCTGTGGTCTTACTAAGGCTTTATAGAGTGATATTAGTACCTCACTTGATCTTAATTGTATCCCTCTGTTAATGCACCTTAGGATTGCATTGGCTTTTTTGGCTGTCACCGTACACTGCTGGCTCATATTTAATTGAGTATCCACTAAGACTCCAGGATCCCTCTCACAGAGGATTACATGATAATCTCTTTGGCAGTCTGCAACCATCTCTTGGTTGAATTCCAAGGAAAGGTATATGAAAGCCTCAGACTTTTTTTTTCAGATTAGGAAGTTCAAGAGCAAATTTCGGTGAGGTAGATGTCTATGGAGATTCTCAATCAACCAAGTCATGGTTTAAAAAAACCCATCTTTCAGCATGATAGATTTCTACTCTGGGAAAAAGAATCCAAGCCCAGTAATTCAAGCCCAGTAGTTGAGACAAACTTTCACATTTCTCTTGATGCTGATTTCAATCTTATTTTACCACAGGGAGTTTCTGTTAGTCATCCTTCCTTCACTCTGAAGCTCCCTTGAGTGCTTTTTTTTAATGTAGAAAATTTTATTGAATAAACAGTTGAACACAGTGCGACTTTCCTGGAAGTTATTTTGCCATACATGCTATAACATAAAGCAATAACAATTGATATAACAATTGATCTCTTCCTTATTTTACATTACTAAGTTGGTCCTATTTACATATATAGTTTCCTATTTACAACATAACTTCCTTGCACGTTCTTTTTACATAGCCATTATATTACACTGTCTTGAGTTTAAAAATCTTCTACCTTCAGTCTTATAAAGCATCACAATTTGATTTTTTTTTGTTCCGACTTCCTTTCTTCGAGTCTAACCATTGGTGCATTTTGTTCCAGACTTCATAATACTCTGTCTCACCCTTATCTTTAATTTCTAATGTTAGCCTGTCCATCTCTTCTAATGTTAGCCTGTCCATCTCTTCCCTTGTGTGCTTTGTTCCCCAACATTAAAAACAAAAAACTCATAGAGGAAATTTCCTCATGGTGACTTCCCTGGGATACGAAGGACTAGAGATGACATAGTAGCAGTGTTCCAATATCTCAGGGGCTGCTAAAAGGACGAGGAGGTCAATCTACTTTTCAAAGCACCTGAAGGCAAGACAAGAAGCAATGGGTGGAAACTAATCAAGGAGAGAAGCAACTTAGAACTAAAGAGAAATTTCCTGACAGTTAGAACAATTAATCAGTGGAACATATTGCCTCCAAGAGTTGTGAATTCTCCAACACTGGAAGTTTTTAAGAAGAGATTGAACAACCAATTATCTGAAACAATATAGGATTTCCTACCTATATGGATTAGAAGACCTCTAAGGTCCCTTCCAACTCTGTTATTCTAAGGAGATTGTGGATGGCCAGAGAGAAGTTCTTATAATGAAAGACAGATCATTCGCACATTCCCCTTTGTGCAAAAATTCCGTTCTCCACCATAAGATGAAAACTGAAATGTGCTACTCCTTGGAAAGAAATTTGGCACATTAAGTAAGAGTGTTGGGGAGAAAAAATAAATCAAAGGAATTATTCTGCATGATATTAATTAAGGAGATTTATGGTGAGTTAACCAGATAGAACTTCAGTGGGGGATCAACATCTGGAGCTGTTGCAATTAAACTCCTATCCCTTTTGTACAGGCATGCATGGCACCTTGCGTTTTGTAGATGTTAATTTCCACCATGGAGATCTCTGGAAATTGCTCGTGGTAGCTTCTTGGACGGTCTCTTTACCGATGAAATCTCTGAAATATTGCAGAAACTTGCTGATGAAGCCATAGTGGCAATGCCCTGTGTCAGCATTAGGAAGTTTCGATAGGGAGCTACCATTTAAATTTTTCACAATGCCCTTAAAGATGACAGATACATCTTTATTCTTAGGAGAAATCTGCAGTACACAGAATAAAAGGCATTGGAAGGGACCTTGGAGGTCTTCTAATCCAACCCCCTGCTCAGGTAGATTTTATATACTGTTTCAGGCAAATGGTTGTTCAATCTCTTCTTAAAATCTTCCAGTGTTGGAGCATTCACAATTTCTGGAGGCAAGTTGTTCCATTGATTAATTGTTCTGTCAGGAAATTTCTCCTTAATTCTAGGTTGCTTCTCTCTTTGATAAGTTTCCATTTTTTGCTACTTGTCCTGCCTTCAGCTGCTTTGGAGAATAGGTTGATCCCATCTTCTTTCTGGCAGCCCCTCAAATTGACTTGAATTGGGAGATCTTGGGAGTTACATCTCTCTGATTCTAATTCTCAGCCCCATATATAAAGGTTGGGAATATTGAACCCAGGACCTTCTCCATGTACAACTTCTGTTCTAAGTCTGGATTCCAAGTAGCTTCTCAGGAACATTATGGCAAAGTTAAAGTTATGCTGGTTCCTTGCCAGCGTCTTAAGGGAGAGAGCTGAACACTGTTGCCCAATGCCCTATTATCCCCTAAAAGACACAGAAGTCAGAATACAACATGAATTTATGACCCACGGTATGATAAAAAATGTGCTTTTGTCCTTTCTTCTTTCTTCAGTTTTTGCAAACTTAGCAAAAGGAGTCTAGCAACAAATTAGCACAACTCAAAACAACGGAGGAATAGAGGTCAGAAGTCCTTTGCGGAGGGCGTATCTCTCTTTCCCTTGTTTGGATCAGTAGCACAGCTGCCAAACATTCTGCTGGTTTCCTGCCACGCAGGCCATGCTAATGAGTAAACCATCTTAGAGGGTGTTTTCTGCTGCCAAATTGTCTGGCAAACAAGGAAATTGTAAAAAAATCATAATTGTGCTTTTTGTTCAGATCTTTGAGAGAAGGGATTAAGCAAACAGAGAGAAAGCTTCGGTTTCAAGTCGGTAGCTTTCTCTCTGGTACGCAAAGAACATGCTTTGCTTTCAATCAGCCAGAACAGAACTGGAAGCGTGCACAATTTCTGGAGGCAAGCTGTTCCACTGGTTAATTGTCCTCACTGTTAGGAAGTTTCTGCTTAATTTCAGGTTACTTCTCTTCTTGTTTGGGTGCTGTCCATTGTTTCTTGTCTTGCCTTCTGGTGCTTTGGAAAATAAATTGACCCTCTCCTCTTTGTTAGCAACCTCTCCAAATACTGGAATACTGCTATCATGTCACCCTTAGGTCCTCATTTTCTCTAGACTAGCCCTATCCAGTTTCTGCAACCATTGTTCGTATGTTTTAGCTTCCAGGCCTCTAATCACCCTAGTTGCTCTTCTCTGCACTTTTTCCAAAGTTTCAACATCTTTTTTGCAATGCAATGACTAAAACTAGATGCAGTTTTCCAGATGTGGTCTTATTAAGGTTTTATAAAGTGGTGCTAATGCTTCATGTGATTTTGATTCTATTCCTCTGTTTATACAAGCAAGAATTGTATTAGCTTTTTTTGATCGCTAGTGCACACTGCTGGTTTCCTTGATATCCAGCAAAATTATGTAGTCTCTTTTAGACATTGAAACATCAAAAAGCAGAGATCTCCTTGTGGCTCATTTACTGCTATACATCTATAGATTGATACAGAAATAATTTTAAAAATGTATATAATGTTTATGACAAATATAGAAATAATGCTAGATTTCTTACCCAGTTGTTAAAAGCTTACTTTATAAAGAGGAAAATAGCAAGGCATTTGTTCACTTTTAAGTTAATAACTTGTTCAGGTTGCAAAATGTAATTTCCATTTCCAACAAGACAAAAATGACATATTTTAAAATGAAGGGTTATTAAACTATATATTCCTTTAAAAGATACTTGGCCAAGTTTCTATATGTTAACTGTTACAAAAGTATTATATGTTCCTTATTGAAAAAGCTGCCTGAATCCTTTCTGTAGAGTAATGGTTAATTGTATTATGGGTAAACTTTGATCAATATCTATAATAGCTTGATACCTTAAAAACAAATCTAATTGGAAACAATTTCTGAACTATAACCAAATACATTGATTTATACTTGATTCCCTCTCAAATAATTGGAATTGAAACTACTCAAACTTAAGATATTGTACATGTAAATTTACAACTGTGCTGCTTAAACATGTTGAGTGAACATAGCCTTGTAATTTGGCTGCCAATAACATGAAGGATCTATTCAGGAGAAATGTCTACATGGGAAAACACAAAAATGTTTCTAATGGGCTTTATTTTTTTTAATCCTGGAGTACCTTAGTGGATCTCCAGAACCTGTAGATTCACCTCTAGAAATTTTTGGCTCTTTAACTATGATTCTGGTCCACACTCAGGATTCTGGTCCTTGATGGGACTTGGCAAACTTCTCTTGAAACAGGGATTCTAGCTGGGTTATTAGATTTCCCTTCCTTGGAATCAAAGAGCTTAATATCAGCAATGTTTTAAAATTCCTTTATATACAAGCATGTTTTTTTTAAAAAAAACAGATGGTAAAAAATCTAGATTATTCCAGTTCCATTTTCTAGTTTTAACTGATTCAAAGGGGGAAAGTTCCGTTTGCTGTCTGTTGATTTTGTTTACAAAACAGGATTATTAATTTCTTATCAAACCACTCTCCTGCCCTTCTCAGACTTGGATGTTTCTAGAAAATCCAGGGATAGATGGATGGATATAGATAGATAGAAAGAGAGAGAGATAGAGATAGAGATAGAGATAGAGATAGAGAGAGAGAGAGAGAGAGAGAGAGAGAGAGAGAGAGAGAGAGAGAGAGAGAGAGAGATGCAGATGATAGAGAAAATCCCTGGATTTTCTAAAATGGAAGACTGTATATATAGCCTTCCATTTTAGAAAGTCTATCATTTGTCTCTCTCTATTTAAGAGAATTTATGTGTGTGTGTGTGTGTGTATTTGTTTTCTTAAGTTTTCGTGGGTACTTACATATATGGCATTCAGCTTTGTTCGGGTATTTTCCCACGTCATAGTAGTGGTACTTTTAAAGTTGTAGCAACGTTTCAGCAGAATCTCATCTGCCATCATCAGGCTTCTGTATTGTGTTCATCTGTGAGTCAGACTTTTACAGTGGTTTCAGATTTCAATTTGGGGCAGCCTATTGCTGTGCCAGAATGGTTTTTTCTTTATCCTGATTGGTTGGGAGTCTTGGTCTGTGTTTATTGGTCTTGGAGTTTGCTGTGTTCTGCTTGATTGGTGTTTCTGATATCTTCTGTATGTTTTTTTGGCTCTTTTTGTATCTTGATTGGCTGGCAGCATTGTGTTATTTTATTGAAGGCCTTTAGTGCAGCTTGGCTTCGGGTAAATGGACGGCTATCATTAGTTAGGAAGCTGGGTTTCATCAGGGCTGCCAACTCTCACGCAATCAGCGTGAGACTCACGCAATTCAATCAATTTTGACTGTCTCACTCTGATAAACAAAATCTCACGCTAAACCCCCAAAATCATGGAATGTACAAAAATATCCCTACATTCTCAGATTATATTCCGAATATTCCCCTTAGCTTAGGAGAAGGATGAGCTCCCAGCGCCGCCCCGCCCTGCCCAGCCACCCCACCCTGCCCAGCCACCCCACCGCGCCTCTTTTCCCGCCTTAATCCTTCTGCCGGCGTCCCATAACTGTCACGATGCCGATCGGATCATTAGCAAATCGCTTCAGGAAAGCGAAGAGCAGGAGGCTTCTTCGCCGCCCGGGGCGCTCGCAGCCACTTTGCCCCGCCCTCTCCCTCTCTGCAATGTCCTCTGGGACAAGCCAGCTGCCCTAGGCTTTCCAAAGAAGGACACGAGGGGGCTGGCAAAGCCTCTTTACAGCCTCGGCCAGTAATAACAATGGTAAGCAAAGCCAACGGAGTGGCTTCCATTTAACCACCAAAGATGTTTCTTTATTTTCTCTGGCTGGATTTCTGACCCAGGGGAGAAAGACCATTTAAAAAAGCAAAAAGGACAGAAAGAACACCAAGAAAGAATGGGACAACCCCCCCCCCCAAAAAAAGAGATCCAACACAACTCTGAATAAAATTATTATTATTTTAAATTTTATTATTATTATAATTATTATTACCACCCCTTTACACGCCTTATGCTCTCTTTTAGCTGATCCAAAAGAGTCTTCCCAAACCAGCAAGGCGAGAAGCGTGCCAGGCTGATCTATAAAGGGGCTGGGCAGCTTTTTTGCAAAATAGAAAGGTTGGAGGACTGACAGGATTACATCTCTGGCAGTGGATGAAGGAATCACTTTTTCCTCTTTCTCCTTTGAGTTTAAATCCTAGGTCTCCATGCACCAGATCGACAGGACTGTACTACATTATTATCATATTTTCAAACCCTTAGATAAGGACTCAATAAGGACTTTTTTTGATGCCAGTAGGCTTCTCAGCCCCAAATTGGGATAGCCCTGATTCAACTAGAACATATTCTAATCTTAACACAATTTACCATCCAAAGAGCAGTAAGACCATTAAGTTCAGAATCTAAACTTACCCAATAAATAATATACTGTTTCCTCACTGTGCTCAAGCTTCAGAATACAGTAGATGAGTTTTACAGTTAACAATATGTATATTTATATGAAGCACTCATTATTTGATTAAATGTTTAGTTTATACATGTCTGAAATTATGAACCCCTATTTCAGTCAACAAGTTAGTATATAATTAAAGACTGAGACTATAGCATTTGATATTGGCATGTAGTATGGTATTTGATACAGAAAGAAGAATACCCATTGATGTATTTGCATTATCTCTGTAGTTGTTTCGGGTTTTTGTCTTTTTGTTGCACATTGAATTCATCCTATAGTGGTCTATAGTACATCACTAAGCTAATAAAGTCAGTTGAGGTAGAATACTGCAGTTACAAGTCAGGAACTTCAATTATTCATGGTCAGTGAACTGCATTATTAATATCTTACAAATCCGGTTCAAGTACATTGGTGCTGCTTGCATGTATGTATGTATGTATATGTCCAAATCATGACTAAAGTATGCATCAGATTGCACCATTTAAAATGTAAAATTGTCAAAGCTCCCTACCGTGGAAGGGGGGACACCCCCCTTCCACACCATCCCCCCCTCGGTTGCTTCGCTCCCTCGCAGTGTCTCACTCCGAACTATCACTCAAGGTTGGCAGCCCTGGTTTCATCTGGGTGCCTGGTTGGGGTGTGTTTGAGCTGGAGGTATTAGGGGTGATCTGTTTGTGCCCAGGTGTTTGCCTGGCTTGTGGTGTGGAGATTTTTTTGTTTGTGAGTGCAGGCTTCCAAATGATTGACAGCCTGGTGGAATCATCTCTTCTGTTCATGCTTTCTGGTCTTTTTTCAATCTCTATGGCTTCTCTGATTATTCTGTGGCTAGGGTTTTCTATAGTGGCTAGGGTTTTCTATAGTGGCTAGGGTTTGGGTGCCATTGAAGTTGATGCTATGACCTGTGGCTTCCATGTGTTGGACTAATGAGGAAGTGTGTTCCAGCTTTTTGACTGCACTTTTGTGTTCATCCAGGCGGGTACTTATTCTTCTATTGGTCTGTCCAATGTACGTGGCCGGGCATGATGCACAGGGGACTTCGTATATGCCTTGGTTTTCCAGGTCAATTTTATCTTTGGGGTTTCTAAGGATGGCTGCTATTTTTCTGTCTGTTTTGAAGGCAGTCTTGATGTGATGTCTGTGTAGTACCTTACTAATTTTGTCTGTAGTACCTCTTATGTAGGGCAGGACAGCTGTTCCATAGGTCTGTTCATCTTCTGGGTCTCTATTATGTTTCAGTGTGTTTTTGTGGATCAAGCTGGTGATTTTGCTTCTGTGGAAGCTGTTGGCTGTCAGTACTTTAGTCAGGGTGCATAGTTCAGTCTTAGTGTGTCTTGTCTGTCAGGCGTTTGGTTCTAGTAATTAGTGTTTTAGCCACGGAGTTTATCTGTGCTGGGTGGTGGTGGGATTGGGCATTGAGGTAGCGGTTAGTGTGTGTTTTCTTCTGGTATACGGTGTGTCCTAATGTGCCATCTGTTTTTTTGTAGATAAGTACATCTAGGAATGGTAGTTGTTTGTTTGTTTCTGTTTCCATGGTAAACTTGATTTTGGGGTGTGTGCTGTTTAGATGTGTTAGGAAATTGTTTAGGTTTTCTTTTCCATGGGGCCAAATCACAAATGTGTCATCGATGTATTTTAACCATAGTTTGGGTTTGTGGATGGCATTGGCCAGGGCTCTGGATTCGAATTCTTCCATGAACAGGTTTGCAATGACGGGTGACAGTGGTGATCCCATGGAGGCTCCTTCAATTTGTTTGTATCTTTGTCCTTTGTATATGAAATATGTGTTGGTTAAGCAGTGTTCTGTTAGTTCCATGAGGTATTTAGCTGGTTGGTATTTATTTTTAAAAGCACTATTATGACGTGGGAAAATACCCGAACTAAGTTGAATGCCATATATATATATATATACACAATGTTGCCAGCCAATCAAGATACAAAAAGAGCCAAAAAAACAGACAGAAGATATTAGAAGCAGAACACAGCAAACTCCAAGACCAATAAACACACACTAAGACTCTCAACCAATCAGGATGAAGAAAAAACCATTCTGTCACAGCAATAGGCTGCCCCAAATTTAAATCTGAAACCACTGTAAAAGTCTAACTCACAGACGAACACTATACAGAAGCCTGATGATGGCAGATGAGATTCTGCTGAAACATTGCTACAACTTTAAAAGCACAACTACAAAGACGTGGGAAAATACCCGAACAAAGCTGAATGCCATACATGTAAGTACCCGTGAAAACTTAAGAATATATATATATATATATATATATATATATATATATATATATATATATATATATACACACACACACACATACATACACATACATATACATACATATACATATACATATACATATACTTATACATACATACATACATACATACATACATACATATATATATATATATATATATATATATATATATATATATATTGTAGCCTTCCATTTTAAAAAATCCAGAGATTAATTTGAGAGAGAGAAAGAGAGAGAGAGAGCACCAAGGGAGCCAAAGTAAACACCATAATTATTGACATATAATTTTAACGTTGATTGCAAACATTGAGTTTATCACAATGAAGGTGCAATAAGAGCTAAACAATCTGATTTTACTCTCTAGGTATTTGACTCAATTCAATTCAGGTGAACTGATAAGAGAACAGCATAGACAGGCAAAAGGCTGACCCAAACTACTTTATCAACCGCTTTAGTCCTCTTAACTAATAATTTAATTAGAACCTCCACTATCCAATGTGTAGTTATTGCTCCTTCACTTTGAGTATATTTCAGAAGACAAACATTGACAAAAGAATACAAAACCTCACAATGTTGATGTGTGGCAAGATTTGGGGTCTGGCCCAGGGTTCTTCTTGGGTTCAATACGGAGGCATATGCTGTTTAAACACCTTATAACAGTGATGGCGAACCTTTTTGTTGTGGTGTACTGAAAGCGTGTGCGTGTGCCAGCACCCACAATACAATACGCCCCCCTGCGCATGCGGGTGCAACACCCCACCCAGCCCCTTTACCTGCACTGCACATGCGCACACCTCTCAGCTGATTTTTGGCCTGTTGGAGGCCATTTTCACCCACCTGGAAGCTCGAGGGAAGCCTCTGCAGCCTCGGGAGGCCGAAAAATGGGCCTTCCAGAAATGCTGGAAGTGCCGAAATGGGCCTGCTTCCCTTGAGCCTCCGAGAGGGCGAAAATGGCCTCAAACGGGCCAAAAATCAGCTGGGAGGTGCACTGCGCATGTGCAGTGCAGGTAAGTTTGGCTGGGGCTCATGTGGCCGCACAAATGGCTTTGTGTGCCACTTGTGTCACATGTGCCACAGGTTCCCCATCATGGCCCTATAACACTGCATACAAACACAAACATATTAAACCTGTATATTTTCTTCCATAAGAAAATATACAGTATGTCCATAACACAAAAGGAGACATGAAAAGACATGAAGAATTTGAAGCATCAAGATTAAGTGATCTCATTGAGAGCAGTGAATGTTAAGGCACTGAGACAAATGGTAAATGCATAATATGCCATACCTGTGCCCCTCCCCCCCCAAAAAATCCAGAACAATGCCATGGGTCTATGTGGGTGTTTGTGACTAATATAACTAGGCCTTCTGGAACAAGTATTGTGAAACTAAAAATAAATAAATAAAACCATTAAAATGAAAAGGTGTCTTTTTTCACATCAAAGTAAAATACTTTTGTCCAATGATGGGAAAGGCAAATTTTAAAAAGCACAAAGAACAGATTCCAGCTGCTATTCAGGAGAACATGAAGTCAAAAAATGGTTTGTTCACTTACCCATAAATGAATTTCAACCATTTTAAATTCTTAGACATTTCATCCCTGAGCTCAGTATGTTCTCTTCTGTTGGTTTATCTAGTCTGTAAGTATATGCAAGATGGCAAAAACAAGATAGCTGTTAAGTGAGGATTACTACCTGTATCTTTGCCAAGAACAATACACAACTGTGTCCATGAAATCACCAGGAGTCAAACTTAATATAAAGAAGTTGTGATTCTACTATATACCATAGATACAAAAAGAGAAAGTACTTGATTTGTTGATAGAAAGTGAATCATAAACCTTATTAGAGGAAGGTAATTAAGAAATGTAACTATTTAGGGTTGTTTACTTTTGTCTTTATTAAAACAGGTTAGATTTCACATCTAAGACATGTTTGCAAAGAGAAAAGTCCATTTTCACTAGGATGGCGAACATAATGTGAAAAGGTTTCACTTTCAATCAAAAAGAAAGAAGGAAAAATGGGTTCTTACGTTGTTTGAAATTACAATTATTGTTTTTCTCAGAGCTAAATAGGAAATGTAAGGAGGGCTGGTTAAAGAGTAAATTGCAGAGAATTGGCACAGAAATTCAGGAATTGTGAAGAAAAGAGCATTCAGTCACCAGTGAACTTTTTCAAAGCATAGGGACCTATGAACCCTTGTGCTTCTTAAACTCTTGATTAAGTTAAATTGGAAAGGCAAATGGAGAATTTCCAAAAAGAATTGAACTTTTTAATGTATAAATATGAAAATCAGCCCATGGCAAATTGAATTATTCCATATTATTCTTTTCTCCTGTTTTCATTCTTAGCAGCTCAGGAAAAATAAATTGCATTTCTCATGAAACCAACAGAGGGGAAAGAAACTACACATAAATCCTTCCATCTTCTGCATTTACTTGGCTTTCTGTTACTAAATTGAGAAAGTTGAAATTAATATTATTAAATGGTGACTATACATTTTGGAAGCTGCTACAGTGAAAGAGTGAAGAACTCAAGATCATCAGAAAAATCTGGCTATTTCTGATTTTTGTGCCGGGACCTTATTTCTTGAAATGTTCTGCATTCCGGTAAGGAAGAGACAGCTTAATCAAAACAGTGGCCCATGAGTGTTATGGCCTTATCAGATAGATTTCTACTCTGGACTTAGCAATAATAAACATTGAAGAATTCCCTTCTTGGATTAGAGCAGTATCAAATTACACAATTACTTCCTGAACACAGGAAGAGGGCAGTCTTATGAAGCAACTTCAGGCATTTCAAAAACTGCATTCAGGTGCATCACTTTGCAACTCTTTTCAAACTGCCAAGATCAATTACCTTCCACTGGCAGTCCATGGATTGCAGATGATAGTTGTAGATGGTAGTTACCAATAAAGGATAATATTCATAGCTCAGGGTTGAAATGAGCGGTCCTTGATGTTTCTTGAGCTTGCTTGTTTTTTTTTGTAGATGTTTCCTTACCCAAACCTTACTCTAGGTCAGGGGTCTCCAACCTTGGCCCCTGGAAGCCTGGTGGACTTCAACTCCCAGAATTCCACAGCCTGGGAGTTGAAGTCCGCCAGGCTTCCAGGAGCCAAGGTTGGAGACCCCTGCTCTAGGTAATATCATCAGCAAGCAAGCACCATGGACCACTCAGGTGGTAGTTACTTGGAGAAACATCTTCAAGAACTTCACTGGCTCCTCCAACTCCATCCTGATGCTTGAAGTTCTTAGACAGGAAGAAACAAGAGACAATGGGCTGTTCCAGAACAAGTTTTGTATGATGATCGCTTTAAACATTGCATGAATGCATACACATGCACACACACATGCACACACACATTCTAAATAGATTGTTGTGGCCAATATTGCTATGCTAATAGGCTTCCCTTCTCTGTTATGAAAAAGATTAAACATTTAGAGGGAGAATAATAGTATTAAGGGAGAAAAGAAAACCTGTTCTCGTTACATGGAGGTTTTCCTTAAGTTTTTGAAATGCTGCTACAAAACATTTTAAAGACAGTGGAGAAAAGACTTACATTTACAGGCAATACACGTACTGTACAAACTTCCTATGTTTTATAGATTGAAGAAATCATTATAAGTAATATGCAAGCCTTCCAATAATAATTGATAGCAATGTGCGCCATAAACAAGATTCAAAAACTCCCATCCCAAAGAATATAAATGTATTTTCCTAGTCATTCTTTTTTTTTTTGAAACAAATTTTTATTAATTTTAAAGATAAAACAACACATCATTAACCATTAAATACATAAACACATAAAACCTCTTAACATTGTAAATCCTTACAAGTCAAACAAAACATTATTTTTATACAGCATAATTCCAATTTATCCCATCTCCATATGGACACACAAATATCTTTCAGCAGATTTCTCATTATTTCTCTTTACTCCTATTCAATTTCATTTCTCTTCCATATTTATCCATTTTATAGTCATCATATTCTTTTTTTTCTGGCTTGTTTAAATTATTCTCGTCTAACATTCCTCCAAGGTTTTATTGATTCTTTTTTCCTTTTTTTTTTTTTTAAAAAAAAACAAATTTTGTTAGTTTTACCATAAGCACAATACACAAACATACAAACACAAAACATAAACAAAACTAAAAGATCTTTTCTGAAGGTTGTCTGTTCCCGGGTTAAAACTCTTTACACAGACACAAATTCAAACATCATATTCAACCCATATCTCCTTCCATATCTTATTATCATTTTCTTTTTTATATATATATATAAAAACCATTTTTATCAGTTTTATAAAAACAATGCACAAAGAATCAAGGCATAGCAGCTTATAAATTCTTTTCTAAGAAAAAATAATAATAATAGACCAATAAGGCATAACATTTCCAGATTATAATATCAATATTTCATATAATATTAACTTCATATCTTGTCCCTACTTCTCTTTTCCATCCAAATTATTTATTAATTAAAATTTTATTGCCTTTTATCAATATACAAAATCCAAAAAAAAAAAAAAAAGCATATATATCCTTCCATATCTTATTGCCATTTTCAACAACATTCTTTGTCTGTTCTATTTCCAATTATCCATTCATCTTTTTTTTCTTTTACTATACTTCTCCTGTACACCAATTGGAGTAACATCTATAACTCATTACCCTAACTTAGAAATACTACATATAGCAATCTTTCTTGGGATTCTGTTTAAAAAATTCTAAAATTACATAATAAATTTTATATTCTAAATATACATATAAAAACACACTCTTATATACCCTCCAGAATCCCTCTTTTAATTTAAATTAAATTCACCCATTGTCTCTAAATAAACTTTTTTTTCTTTAGGTCTTGCTTCCCCCCATTAAGGCTTCTCCTCCCCCCCTTTCTCTCTTGCTTATTCTTCTCCTTGCCCTTTCTACCCCTTTGCTTTTTCTCTTCGCTTTTCTTGCTCCTTTTCCTTTGCTTTCTAACCTTGCCACCATCTTTTCGCTCATTTTTCTCTCTTTTGGTTGTTTTTATAATTCTTAAAATCCCCTTTTTCTTATCCTTTTTCTCCTCCTCTCCGGAAGGGACCCATTGTTCATCAAAGATGGCTTCTTCTTCCTCTTCTTCCTTGTCCCAGTCCTTCTGCTGCGTAATCAACTTTTCAAAAGAACATAACGCCATTTCTAAGAATTGAAACAAAGCGCCCAAAGTATCTTCTTTTTTATATTTTTGATATTCAATCTCTAGTTCATCCACAGACGATGCCATTATGAAAAGGGAAACTTTTTCCAAAACAACCACAAGTATTTTTAATCAAAGACAATCAAAAGCAATTAAAAAAAGAAAAAAAAAGTTCCAAAAGTTAATACTTTTCTTCCTTCTTCTCTTTCTCTTTCTGAATTAATTTTTAATCAAAGAGGTCCAATTACCATATATCTTCTTTTGGGATCCACAAAGACGTTCTAGACAATCTCCTCCTTTTTCAGCTTCTGCTCCAATTTTTTTTCTCCCTTCCCACTTGCAATGACAATTTTAAATAATCAAAAATCCATACCTCCAGCAGAGATTTTCCAATTTCTCAAATTTTTCAATGTCCAAAAATCCCTTTGTCTCTTAGCTTCAACTTTCAAAGCAATCCACTTTCAATGTCTAATATATCGAAATATTTCTGCTTTTTCCGTGGGGTGGGAGAGTAAAAAAAAAAAAAAAAAAAATTCCCTTTAACAGCTTCTCCGCCGCTTTTCGCTCTTCTTAGGGATACAATGTATCCTCCAGCAATTCAAGCAGCTCAATTCCAGGCAATTTAAAAAGTGTTACTTGACCCGGCTCAGACAGAACTTTCACTCTTCACACTTCCTCCAGCACAGTTCTTACCCGGTTGCTGGCTTCTTCGTGGCGGCCATTGCTGACCGCCGCTCCACCGCCTTGGGAAAAAGGGGTTTTCCCGGAGAAGGGGGGGGTCTGCGATGCCCCCACCTCCCTATCCGACTCCCCTCTCTCTTCAGCTGTCCCTACAGGGCAGCCATATCCCCCTGACCCATCTGGATCGGGGGTACCTCGACGGCTAGCACAGCAGGAATCGCGAGCTGTCGCGAATTCCTGCTGCCCCGAAGCCACGCAAACCGGAAGTTCCATATTTTCCTAGTCATTCTTAAGAAAATAACCCAAAGTTCAGCCCAATTTAAGATCAGAAGTGAGATGCTGCTGTGTAAACCCATTTTTCTCTCTAAAAGGGGTTCGACATTACTTCAGGAAAAACATGGAGAAAAGTAAAACAGACTTAACTAAGTTAAGTAGTGAATAAAGACAAACTTTTAAAATTCATTAGGCAAAATATTTGAGGGGGGGGGAAATATTTGAAAAGCAAGAACAGAGTTAAAAAATACACACAGTTGGCAGAGAAGTCCAGTCACTTGTAGGCTATAAAAAACACCCTTACAAACTTTTACAGGTTATTGTGCAAATAACCACAATGGACTGTACCATAAACTTCTTTTGCTTACGTTAGATAGAAGGCTCATTATTTGTGTATTACTTGGGAATGGTTGGAGCCAGATCAGGAAACGGATTTTGGCTTCTGTGTTGTGTAATTTATTGCAGTGGACTTTTGAGCAGCTCATAAATCTTGTGGGGAGAAAATGGAAGAAAATGGCAGAGTCATGCATGAATGAGGCTCCAGTGAGAAAACTGCAATCTGAGGAATAATAAAGAGGAGGAAAAGGGCAATTCTACTTTCCTTTGTGGCTGCCGTGGCTTGACCCCCCCCCCCCAAACTTTTATTCTTTTTGGCTAAAACAGTGAGAAATGAGCTGGAATCTTAAAGTTCTTTTCCTAACAATCATAACAACACAAGAGCACACAACAGATACAAACTCAAGGTAAACTGCACCAAACTTGATTGCAGGAAATACGACTTCAGTAACAGAGTGGTCAATGTCTGGAATAGTCTCCCTGACTCTGTGGTTTTTTTCCCCAAACCCCAAAAACTTTAACCTTAGACTGTCTACTTTTGACGTCACCCCTTTCCTAAGAGATCTGTAGGGGTTGTGCATAAGTGCACCAACGTGCCTACTGTCCCTGTCCTATTGTTTCTTTTATTTTTCTTATATGTATCCATTTCATGTATTCATAACTATGATTATACTTATACATGTTATCTTATAATCACACAAATAAATAAATAAATAAACAAACAAACAAACAAATAAATAACAGGGGAATATCAAATCCCCAGTAAGTGGTGTGCTGAAATAGCAAAAGCACTTAGACTTATATACTGCTTCACAGTGCTTTTACAGCCCTCTCTAAGCAGTTCATATTTTTTTTGAAAAAGTTTTTTATTTTTATAACAAACAAAACAACAAATTGAACCTTCTTTCAATTGTACAATGTGTCAGTTTGGTACATATATCATATCTATAATCCTTTCCTCTTAACTTTACATTCATATTACATTGTAATGAACATTTCACATCATATTATATCATTTTTATACTATCATTAAAGTTTTAATTTCAATCCCAGGCTATTTTTAAAAGCAATTCTTACTAAATTATATTCGTAGTATAACTTATTCAAAAATAATCAATTATAACATATCATTACTATTACAATATACTTCAGTTTCTTACTCTTCTATCTAGCCATTGATAAAATAAATCCTAAACCTTATAATGCTCCTTTTTTTTCTTGCTCTCTAATTGTTAATGTTAGTCTACTTATTTCTGCACATTCCATTATTTTCTTAATCACCTCCTCCTCTGTCGGAATTTTCTCATTTTTCCAATTTTGAGCAAATACAATTCTTGCTACAGTTAAAACATTAATAATCAAGTATGTTATTTCTTTACTATAACCTTCAGGTAAAATCCCCAATAAAAATATCTCTGATTTTAAATCTATATGCTGTTTTATCATTTTTTCCAACTATGTGTGTATTTTAGTCCAATATCTTTTAGCTTCTGCACATGTCTACCACATATGGTAATATGATCCGGGTATCTGATGACATTTCCAAAATTTCACTGATTCCTCCCTGAACATCTCTTCTATTCTTGCGGGGTGGTGGTGGTGGGTAAATACCACCTGTAAAACATCTTATGCACATTCTTTTTATAAGCTGTTGACATTGATAATTTATAGTTTCTAGTCCATAATTTCTGCCATTTATCTAATCTATATTGTTTGATCTCTAAGGCATTGCATGAATGTCTACCACAAGGGTCTTCAAATTTGGCACGTTTAAGACTTATGGACTTCAACTCCCAGAATTCCTGAGCGAACATGATTGGAGGAGGAATTCTGGGAGTTGAAGTCTACAAGTCTTAAAGGGGTCAAGTTTGAAGGCCCCAGGATCAAATCAGGGAAGGAGAATGATAATGATGATATAAAATAAACATCATATGAATATATCTACATGGATTGGTGTTTGATTGTTCTCACAACCTGGTCATTACAGGTGCTTTTTCAAAAGGCCCCTGGACTTCCTTTGTTTTTTCTTGAAGATACTTTGCTTCACATCCAAGAAACTTCTTCAGTTCATCTTTGGGATAAATTGCACACCTTCAGCACATCTTTGTAACAACTACCACCTGGATGGCTCTCAATAGCAATAGTACTTAGACTTATATATTGCTTCACAGTACTTTACAGCCCTTTCTAAGCGGTTTACAGAGTCAGCATATTTGCCCCCAACAATCTGAGTCCTCCTTTTACCGATCTCGGAAGGATGGAAGGTTGAGTCAACCTTTGAGCCTGGTGAGAATTCGAACTGCCAAATTGCAGTCAGCCGGCAGTCAGCAGAAGTAGCCTGCAGTACTGCATTCTAACCACTGTGACACCTCAAGGGAAGCAAGGGCAACAAGAAATGCCTAGATAACAGGAGTTTCTCATAGAAGAGCTTAAAGCTGGAAGAACCACAAAATAGTAATAATAATCAGGGAAGGGAGGGAGGAAGGCAGGGAAGAATTGCTGCAAAGAAATATATACAGCTAATCCACTGAATACCATCTGTTTAGATGGTAAGAGTACCAGCAACTTTCCAGATGCAATTCTGCTCTCCTTGTCCCAAAGGTGCTTTTGCCAGTTTCAATTATGGTAATTAAGCAAGAACTCCCTGTATATCGAGAAGTTAGCTTGACTATATTGGAATATTTGAGGAATTTTTGCAAGGGGTGCAGGTCACAATATTTGGGTTGTTGTTCCTAATAGTTCTATTTCATTCAACTGGTGCAAAATGAAAGACTTAAGCACCAATTTATGGCTGAAGGAAATTGCTGATGTGAGGCAATGCCACCCTGGTCATTATTCATCGGTGTAATCGGATCATGCAACTCCAAATAGAGAAGATCTCCTTCACCTTCCTTCCGTAGACAAGAAATGTGCAGAAAAGTTGCCTTTAATTCTCCTTCAGTTTCAAGAATGAGAATGTGCTTTCTCAGCTATTCTAAATGAAACAATTTTGGTTTCATTTCTTAGGTCTAGAATTCTGCCTGCACTTAGATTTTTACGGAGATCAAAGGGCCAAGTATGGAAATACCCTCCCCTTCCTTGCACAGTCTCTAACAGGCTGCAACCCCTTTAACTCCTCACACCCAATTTAGTCCTAATGGAGGGACATGGGGATTGAACAGACTGAGAGCAGCTAGAGTAGCTTCAGGATCATAGAGAGAGCTGCAGCACACACACAGGCAAAATCACACAAGTAATGTCTTCTAGAACGTACAATAATTAAAACAAACAAGTTCAATTGAATGAAAGTCCCCAAGAATAACTTTAAAAAGCCAAAGCTTATTTCATTGGGGGGGAAAAAAGATAGATTTTGACACAGCATCTTCTTAGATCTTCTTGTTCAAGCTGGCAAAATTGGTTGTGCAGTGATCCAGATTCCCCCCCCCCATTTTTCCATGTTTGATATCCTATAAGGCAAGAAGAAACAAGAATACGAGATAAAAAAGAACCATGATATGTTAACTTTCGATCATAACTTTGCTCAATTTATCCATAGAAGAGTTATTATTAATAGCATGTATAATCTTTCCAGATCTGATAAAAATGTGACACATCCCTTCTGAGAAGCCCATATTAAAATCTTAGCAGTCACTTTTTCCATAAGACAATTGACCTCACTTTTACACACCAATTATGCCAAATCTTTCCTTGGAATTGTACAGCGGTAATGATGGGAGCCCAGAATGTAATGGTATATTGGAGTGACCATGGGAAAGGAGGAGGACAAAGAGAAATGCTGTTTAGGGAATAACCAGATAAGAGAAGGCATAACCTGCAGCTTCATAATGGGCAGACAAAGAGACTCAGTGTCATATTCAGGAAACCAGGATCCAAGATAGAGTTCAGAAGCATTGCAAGTTTATTCCATGCAATCAATACACAAGAATCTGATCTACTAACAATCAATGTGAATCAGTGCCAGATAAGAGTCAATGGACTTCAAGAGGTGAGTCTGGAGTTATGTCTCTTTTGGGGGGGGATTAGGGACTCCAGATTAATGATGCATTTGACCCCACCTTCTGCCTCTCCCTGGTCATCTCCTACATTCAGAAAGGAACCTCCCTAACTTCTCAGGCTGTAAAACAGACAGCAGAAGGTTTGTACTTTCAGACAAGGTTCTGTTAATGAAGCTTTACAATAAAATAGAATTAACTCATCTGGTTAGCTTTCCTCTCCAGTTTACTTGGGAAGGCTGAGGCAGACAAAGATGCAGGTGTAAAGTATTTTTTTGATTGGTATGACATGCTCCACATGTGCATTCTAATCTAATCTCATTGTGCCAGGCACAGATCGAAGGCACTTGATGCTAGAGGCCACAAATAACTCCATAATATGTGGGGTCTTTTTCATGTTTAACTGTAGGGTTGAAGTTCTTTTCCAAAAAGCACAATTTTTCTTCTTCTTCTGGATCATATTCTCTCCAAGTTTGGACTGCATTGCACATTTCTTATGCATGTACATATAATAGCTAGAAGGCTAATGCTCGAACAGGATTGCTATTGAACTCTTATCCTTAAACTGCTATTAAAGAAATATGCCAGGGTTCATTTCAGCATAGTTTACACATATCAAAATTCCCCAGGGACTGCTCCTAGCTTCTCCTGCTGAAATCTGGGGAAAGTGCTTGCTTCTGGTCAGAGAACTCAGAAGCAATCTGGATAGACCGACTACTTTGTTCTCTCGTTTCTTTATGCCTTGGCTCAGGCCTGACAGGATGGTGGGAAAGTGTGAGCAAATGAAATACTGAATTTAATAAGCCAGTGTTTATTAGTCATGAACAACATCAAAGAGTGATTAAAAACAAACAAACCCGAAACTGAATCCCAGGGAGTTAATAACATGAAATGCCATTCTAGGGTGATAAAGGAAAAGAATAGAATAGAATAGAAGAGGACAGGAAGAGCAAATCAATACAGTCATCCAAAGGATGGAATATAAAGATAAGATAACCATTATTGTCACTGTTTTCTGTGAACACAATGGCACACATTAAAAAATGAAATTCTGATGCCTGCTCTCAAAAGATCTCTTTCATTAATAAAATCTTTTTCAAAAAAAAAATAAAAATAAAAGATCTCTTTCATTTTTCCTACATTTAAAACCAGGCTGTTTTTATTACACCAGTTCATCAAATATTCTATCTCCTCCTGGTAATCATTCCCATTATCATCCGGAAAAATAATAATCAGAAAATCAGAAATTTCTGTTCCAGACATTCCCCACACACTCCACCAATGTATTGAGATTTTCTTCATTGTTTCTGCAGAAAACTAGGGGCCCTGAGACCCTGGATCAATCTGAGTGCAAATAGCACTGGCTTAATGATACCCACACCAGTGATGGGACTCAAATTTTTTTACTACCAGTTCTGTGGGCGTGGCTTGGTGGGTGTGGCAGGGGAAGGATACTGCAAAATCTCTATTCCCTCCCCATCCCACTAACCTGCTTTCCAGCTCCGTTCTCCTGTGCAGGGCAACCAAAGAAGACCCAGCCAATCAGCTGGGACTCAATGGGAGGCAGAGAATAGATGGGGCAGGGCCAGTCAGAGGTGATATTTTCCAGTTCTTCAAACTACTCAAAATTTCCGCTACTGGTTCCCCAGAACTGGTCAGAACCTGCTGAATATCACCTCTGATCCACACCATGATTTCATAGAAGTAGTTCACCTAACCAGGTTTTAAATAAAATGTTCCACTGATACTTGTAGCAAACAAACCGGCCTGTGGCTGTTTCTGACTTCCTTGGCATTTCTATACTGGTTCACTGAACGAATCAGTTCATTTCATTGCAAAAGATGTCAGAGAGGGCAGCATGTATTCCTCCAACTTATTTTATTTATTTTATGTTTATCACCTGTTATTAATTGATAGGTAACTCAAGGTGGCAACATATCTAATGCTCATTCTTCCTTCTGTTTTCCCCAACAACTACAACCCTGTGAGGTAGGTTAGGCCGAGAGGAGGTGACTTGCTCAAAGTCATCCAGCTGGCTTTGATGTCTAAGGCAATTAGAACTCACAGTCTCCTGGTTATCTGGCCAACACCTTAATCACTATAACAAATTTTTTTATTTGTCAGGCTTATCAGGCATATGAGTCATGGAAAGATAGTTGATACCCTAAGTTCTGATTTGTTTGGTACAAGATAACTAAGCAGTAATTATCCAACATTGGGGAAAGGCATTTCTTGAGAAGTAAAACATTATTGATCTCCATACTTGTGCATATATACAACCTAAGGCAGCATTGAAGATAAGATTACACCTTTTCAATCAACTGGAAATTAAAACTGTATATTTTAGGAAGATTTTATTTAATGAGTGGGAGAGGGAAGAAAGAGCTTTCCGTCTGCTATATTTGCTGACAAATAATGTTTTTTTATTGGTGTGTTGATGCCTTATTACACAATTAATATTATTAGGGGAAGGGATTGCTTTTTTAATTCTAACTATTGAAAAGTAATAAATAAAGAAATGTAGTAAAATATATTATAGCATTAAGTAGAGAGTTACTCTATAGGCATGTCTTATCTTGATGTTAGGCAGTTGTTTTCTTATATACGTAGAAGTATTTATCACTCTATAGGTATTACTTATCTTGCTGTTGTAGAAAATATTTCTGAACCTTTCACAAAATAACACATGCCTGCAATCAGTTATACCCCTCTCCTATGAAGACACATGATTGTCCCATCTAAATCAATCTGAATGGATTGGGAATAATAACTGGAGCAATACAAACCTTTTGAAGTATGTTGTTAATAGCCTCCTTAAGTGGTCAATCATGATCAATTAGCAGGACAATAGGAGAAGGGATAATGAAACATAAACGGGTGCCAGAAGGACATTTCTCTTTTGCAGGAAAGATGTAAATCTAAGTTAGAGTGTTTTACAATGCAGTTACTCTACTTCTAAAGAATCTTAAAGGTATAAGAAGGCTTTGCTTTTCTAAATGCTTTTATAACCTTCCTCACATATCTATCTTGTGTGTTTGTGAGGAAAGGTCTTACCCTAACCTTGTTGATCAATTAAAGTTAGATTTTGTTCTTCAAAGCCTCTGCTTACATTCATTTTTGGCACATTGTAAATTGGTGATCTTAAATTATAGCCAAACTTTACATTATCAAATATCTTGCTTTCTCTGTGAAAGAATTAATTTTGTTTTTATGGTTTCCCCAGTTGTAATGGGCAGGTGGAGCATTCATAAAGTATCTGCCAAGAGTGGGCGTATTTTAGGAGATTTTAGGGTGGAAATACATTAAAAAATATTGGAATTTGGTTTACTTGGTTAACATCAGGTCGTGACTCACAGCAAGAAAATGTCATCTGTTAGCAATGGACAAATCCAGGTCAATTTTGCATATATGCAAATGCATTTGACTAATTTCTACATTGTTATGTGACTGAAACTTTCATAAGTGTTTGGGGTGTGTGAATGCATGCTGCACAATTTTCACTATTGGATAAATATTTAAAAACAACCTATGATAATTTATGCTTTTTTGTATATGGATGCTGAGTTGCAGACTCTTGCAAACTTCCAGGAAATGCATAATTGATAATTGCTCAGATTCATTTCCTTCTATTGAGAAATAGAAATGATACAGATTTATATAAAAAGAGAAATAATATTATAGATTGAAATTATTGCTTTGAATTCTTTATGCCCAAAACCAGCTATGTATTCAAGGCAAACTAAATAATTGATCTTGTGTTGTTTAGATCAGTTGATCATTTAGATGTGATTTGTGCTTGCAATGGATTAGTTGTACAGTATTGTGTCTGAGTGCCTTTCAAATCTACTTATGGTAGACAAAAGAAGAAAGATACATACAGAAATTTATTTTTGGTGTAGGATTATTATCATGTGGTATCATATTAACATATGGATAACATTTTTTAAACAAAGGATATGAAAAGAACTTTTGAGCAATGTTAACATTACTTTTTATGACTTTTTTAAAAAAATAATGGGTAGAAACAGTTGGACCAGCAATCAGTTGACCAGGCATCATTGTTCTTAAAATAAAATGTCCAGGCCTTTGTATATTATCATGATTACTGAATTTGAAGTTATGTAATATTGTTAAAATTTCCCTGTGAATTATTTTAATACTGAGGAAAGGAAAAAAGAAGCCTTGCCCTTTAAGGAATAGGCAAAGTTCTTTCCTTTTGTGGATTCAAATTTCCAGGCTGGGAGAAATGCAAAATGATTTGGTCAGCTGCAGTTGAAAGTCATAATCAGTTTATTAATAGGAAGGCAGATAAGAAATCTCACAGCATTCCTAGGATTAATCTAATAAGTGAGTAGGTAAACCTATCTCTTATACACTTCAAGTTCTTTGATTTGCAAATGAAGTCTTTGATTTGTGTGTGTTGAATTCCTGTCTGAGATTGGGATCTCTTCCTGGGATCTTGGTAGGAGTAATTGGTTTATAGTCCAATCTGTTTTTCCCTGATCCTTTGTAGCTATTGGTTTGCACCTGGTTGCAATATCCTGAGTTTTCTGTGGTGCTGTTTGCTTTTCACAAGTTGTTTCGCAGCTTGCTATCTATTTGATTTCTATGGGAAAGGATCTTAGCAAGTTTGTAGGGTTTTTTCTCTGTATCTCATGCCTGTAATGTTCTCCTTCCTTTGTTGTGAAAAGTAAGTTAGCTCCAGCTATTTTAATAGCCCTACTTGACAAAGGGTGGGGGCTGTTTTCCTAGAAGAGAGGGGAATCATAACTTCCAACAATCCCTCTTTTTTTTCTTCAAAACACCTGAATGTTTTGGCAAAAGTTTAAAAGGTGATCAGATCAGGGAGACTTGATGAATGCTTTTAATTTTTCTGATGCAAAGATGCATTGAAAAAGAGGCAACAGAAAAGGATTATTTCAGTGGCTCCCAAAAGCTTTCAACCCCGAAGGGTAGGTTTTTTTTTTTTTGTATCCAATTTTTCATGCCAATTAATTTTCAGATGTTTAATGTACCCTTTTTATGAGCTTACAGTCCGTACAAGCCTCTAAATTTTCCACAGCCTTTAAGTTACAAACTGCTCATTTCCAAGGTTATGGTTACTACCTGCCTAGCTCTTAGCTTTCAGGGTTTGTGAGGCCAAATTGAGGTTAGTCAGTGTGCAATCCAGGTGATTTAGTATTTTGAAAATTACACACAATGGGCCCTGAGACTTCTACTCATGAGACCACCAGTGCAATATGTTCTACTTTACTGGGCAACTGGGCAGCATCATTTGTGAGTCAAAGTCAGGGCTTGGGATTTGGAGATCTCCTTTCTGCTATCTCTTCAGGAATTGTCTGAGACGGATGCCCCCTCCCCCATGGAATTAGTAGGGAATTTACATGGGCCTTAATGCCACAGAGCAGCAAAAAAAAAAAAAAAAAAAGCAATAAACACACACAAAAAAGCAAGCTAGAAGCAGCAAAAAAACAAAAAACAAAACTAGGAGCAGCTTTGGGTGGTAGGTGAACGGGATAACCTCTGTGTCTGTGTTGTGTATGCAGCTAGTTTTACAATACAGATAATACTAACGTGCTGTACAATTTCCCCGCCCACCAGACAGAAGTCCAAGGTGTGTAGAACTTGCTGTGCCAATCTTTACACGAGTACATTGTACGATATTAGCATACTCCGAAACCCTCGCAACCGATTGGTCTGGACAGGCGGAAACCTGATTGGTTGAAGGCTCAGCCATGACTGGAGCACTAGGAATCTACCGCGATTGGCTGTGCCGATCGCGGGAGATTCAAAGTGCTGCCATTGGCCGCTGAGCCGCGAGCCAGCCCTATATGAAGGGCTGCCACGGCTCGCATTCCCAGACTATTCCTTATCCTTAATAAAGAGCTGAAATCACTCGAATGGTCTCGCGTCTCTGTCGAACCGATCCACCGCAGATCTAACACTGGTGACAAAGGTGGGATTGTGAGACAAGGAGACCATGCAGCACATGGCGAGGCAGCACGCAGCAGCAAGCAGAATGGCCAGAATCAACTCACCACCCGCTCCCTTCAACCCTGCTACCGAGGACTGGGAATCCTATACCGATAGGTTCCAGATGTTCCTCGAGAGTAGTAATCTTAAAGATGCCAACGGCCACAAGAAACGAGCTGTGTTTCCCACACACTGCGGGCCCGCAGTGTTTAAAATGGCCAAAGCCCTGGCCAAACCAGAGGACGTCAAAACGATGGAGTGGGGCGATCTTGAGCCCCTGCTGCGGAACCACTATGCCCCCGTCGTGCCATCCTTATCCGGTGGCACAAGTTCTACAGGCAGGATCGATGTGAGGGCTCGGGGCTCGGCGACTTCATAGCGGCACTACGAGACCTGGGCGGTCTGTGCGAGTTCACTAACCTGGACGAGGCACTGCGAGACCGTGTCATCCTAGGACTCCGAGACCCCGTCCTCCAGAGCCGCATCATAGCAAAGGGAGACATCTCCCTCGCCGATGCCCTCACTGCAGCAGCTGAGGCTGCCAAGAAATCAGTGGCTTGGATGCAGCAATTGAGCATCATGCCACGACCGACGGTCGGAGAAACAACATCAAACCCCCAGAAGCAACCAGAAACCGACCATCGAGACACAACCACGCACCATGGCGACATCGACTCCTTCTCGGAAACTGAGGACGAGGAGGAGGAAATCCACCGCCTCCAATCAGTGCAGGAACCGTGGGGGCCACGAGGTCGTAAGTCGAGGTTCCAGTGTGCCGGCTGCGGTGGCGATCACCCCCGGGCAGACTGCCATTTTCTTGATGCCATTTGCCAGCATTGCGAGAAACGGGGGCACATCGCCAAGGTATGCCGGAACAAAAGACACTACAGCCCGCGACAACGAGAAGGCAGCCCTTGACGGAGAGAGAGCACCCCCACCAGAAACCTCGATCACCAGACGGAGAATCGATGGAGCTGAGAAGGTCGGAACAGGCGACTCCAGGAGACAAGACAAAGGGAGGAGACATACCAAACCGTCATCATCGGCCACTCCTCCACAAGCGACGCCAGGAAAGTATACATGACGGTGGGAATAGAAGACCAACAATGCGAAATGGAGGTGGGCTCCGGGTCCTACCTCTCAATGGTCTCCTGGCACACACTCAAGTGTCTGGTTCCCGCCATCCGCCGCCATGAACTGCAGGACCAAACACTATCCCTCAAGGACTATCAGGGGAACTGAATCCCTGTAGCTGGCAGGGGCCATTTTAAGGTCACCTTCAAGGGCCACACAGAAGTGCTACCCCTGACGATCGTTGACCGAGATCGCCCAAGCCTGTTGGGACTGCAGTGGTTCGCACCCCTGGGCATCGACGTAACCGGCATACACCACATTGGAGAGGCAGACTGGGAAGCAGCACTCATAAGGGATTTCCAGGAAGTCTTTGATGACAGCCTAGGCAAGTACCGGGGGTCCCCTATCTCATTTAACATAGACCCGAGTATTGCGCCAATCTGCCTTAAGCCCAGGCGAGTGCCGTTTGCACTCAAGCCTAAGATCTATGAGCAGCTTGACAAGCTCATCGTGCAAGGGGTGTTGGAACCGATCGATCATGCCTGGTGGGAGACCCCAATTGTCACCCCCATCAAGCAAGATGGGTCAATGAGAATTTGTGGTGACTACAAGGCCACCCTAAACCACGCGCTCCAACAAAGCACATACCCTGTCCTAGTAGTCCAACATCTTCTGCACTCACTGGGGGGAGGCCGAATCTTCGCAAAGCTCAACCTGGCACAAGCCTACCAGCAACTGCCGATCGATGCCAGAACAGCAGAAGCCCAAACCATCGTAACGCACCGAGGGGCTTTCCGCTGCAACCGGCTCCAATTTGGAGTCAGTGTGGCACCTGGGGTCTTCCAAAGCCTTATGGAAAGACTCCTCCAGGGAATAGAAGGGGTTGTGTCCTACTTCGACGATGTCTTGGTGGCTGCGAAAAATGAGAAACAACTAGAAGCCAGGTTGAGGGAGGTACTGCAGAAATTCAGAGACTCGGGACTTAAAGTCAAGAAAGGGAAGTGCCAGCTACGGGCCGAAAGGGTTGAATTTCTAGGGTACCTCCTAGACAAACAAGGGATTCACCCCACAGAAAAGAAACAGAGCCATAAGGGAAGCACCGCGACCCAAGAACAAATCAGAATTACAGGCTTTCTTGGGACTATTAAACTTTTACAATGTCTTCCTACCTCAAAAGGCGACCGTGGCGGAACCGCTACATAGGCTGTTAGATAAAACAGCCACCTGGACCTGGGGAACACAGGAGGAGAGTGCCTTCAACAACACAAAGAACCTGCTAACATCCGACGCGGTACTAATCCAGTACAGCGAGACCCTGCCATTGACGTTAACTTGCGACGTGTCGCCATTTGGGATCGGTGCCATCCTCAGCCACCAGCTACCAGATGGGAGGGAAGCATCCATCGCCTTCTCATCAAGGACACTTTCAAAGCCAGAGTGGAACTACAGCCAGCTCAACAAAGAGGCCCTAGCAGTCGTCGTTGGCATCAAGAAATTTCACGAGTACCTTTACAGTAGGACTTTTACAATCATCACGGACCACAAGCCGCTGCTAGGAATCCTGGCAAGTAACAGGGCTACACCAAACATTCTATCAACAAGAATGACAAGGTGGTCCGAATTCCTAGCAGCATACAATTACCAGCTGATACACTGACCCGGCAAGGACATCACCCATGCAGACGCCCTGAGCCGGTCACCCCTACTGGAGCAGGAAGATGACCTGGCACTCACAACAGAAGTATTCCAAATGGAGACAATATCCAACCCACTCGTGACTGCGCCAGACATTGCCAGAGAAACAAATAAAGACAAACAGCTGGCGCGAGTCTTGAGCTGGGTGGGAAAAGGGTGGCCAGAAGGGGACATAGACGAACTATTCAGACCCTTCCAGAACAGACAAACTGAACTCTTTACCGAAAGGGCTGCATACTTTGGGGGGACAGAATGGTAATTCCAGAAAAACTACAGGAAAAGGTATTGGGAATGTTGCATGAGGGGCACCCGGGGATTGTTAAGATGAAAAGCCTGGCCAGAAGCTACGCATGGTGGCCAGGAATGGACAAACAGATCGAAACCTGGGTTGCCAAATGTAAACAATGCCAAGAATCCAGATCCAATCCTCCCACCGCCCCAACCCAAGAATGGGAAAAAACAAGAGGTTTGTGGTCTAGGATTCATATAGATTTCGCGGGGCCAACCAAGGGACATATGTATCTTATCATAGTAGATGCTTACTCCAACTGGTTGGAGGTAAGCACCATGAAGTCAACTACAACGGAGGCGGTGATAAGGAAACTGAGTAAACTTTTTGCTACGTACGGCCTGCCAGATGTAATAGTGTCAGACAACGGCCCCCAGTTCACCGCACTACCATTTGAACAATTTCTGGCAGGCCAAGGGATACGCCATGCATTAACTGCACCGGCAAACCCAGCGGTGAACGGGTGGGCAGAACGCATGGTCCAATACACCAAGAAAGCCATCCAGAAAAATAGAAACAGCCAATATACAGGACAAAATCAATAAAATGCTCCTCATTCAACACATTACACCTAACGCAACCACAAATAAAAGCCCGGTGGAACTAATGATTGGCAGGAAACAACGCTCAACACTAGACAGAATGCACCCAACATATAACCCAGACAAACCCCCAGGCTCCTCCAGCAAACACAGAAAATTTAACGTAGGGGACCTAGTATACGCCAAAAACCTCACAGGGAAACCACTCTGGGTGCCAGCAACAATCACCCAGATAACCGGGTCCCTATCATACCGACTGGAAACAAGCGACGGGAAAAACTGGAAATGGCACATAAACCAACTTAAGTCAAGAATAGCTGTCACCATCAGCCAGACACCTGAACAAGAAACTAGAAGGGGGGGGGGGGAATCGGCAAGCGATAGAGAAAGAACCAAAGGGAACCAACTAACGCAAGCAGAACACCCCCCACCTAGAATAGATAAAACAATAAACCGATGCTACTCACCTGTAGACGCAGGACCAATGGAACACGAAACCCCGGAATCTTCACCGGGAAGGAGCAGCCAAACCAGCTCACCCGGCCAGGAAAAACCTGACGGGAGCAGAAGCGGCAGCTCAACCAGCCCCGGTAGACTGGGAGGGAGCTACCAAGAAAGGCCCAGCTCAACGTTCCAGGCAGTTCCATCCCATGGAATCGGAGCGACAGAGAAGGCATCCAAACCGGTCAACGACCACACCAGAACTGAACCGCGCAGATCAAGTAGGCAGGTGCGAAGCCCCGCCTACCTACGTGACTACATCACTACGCACTGATGGACGAAACCAAGAGGGGAGGGGTGTACGATATTAGCATACTTCAAAACCCTCGCAACCGATTGGTCCGGACAGCCGGAAACCTGATTGGTTGAAGGCTCGGCCGTGATTGGAGCACTAGGAATCTACCACGATTGGCACAGCCAATCGCAAGAGATTCAAAGTGCTGCCATTGGCCGTGATGGGAGCACTAGGAATCTACCGCGATTGGCTGTGCCGATCGCGAGAGATTCAAAGTGCTGCCATTGGCCGTGATGGGAGCACTAGGAATCTACCGCAATTGGCACAGCCAATCGCAAGAGATTCAAAGTGCTGCCATTGGCCGCCGAGCCGCGAGCCAGCCCTATATGAAGGGCTGCCACGGCTCGCATTCCCAGACTATTTCTTATCCTTAATAAAGAGCTGAAATCACTCGAATGGTCTCGCATCTCTGTCGAACCGATCCACCGCAGATCTAACATACATCAAACTGGTTACAATATAAACGATACAAGAAAGAAAACATTGCAATGAATTTCACTTTATAGTGAATTTCCAATTACAATGTATTTCCACTCTCCTCCCCCCATAATCTTTTAAACTGTCTTCTGGAGATTGAAAAGAGTCCTTTAGTCTTTTACTGGTCTATCTCAGGGTCCTTTCCTTCATGTCTCTGGGTGGCATAGGCTTGGCCTGGTGATATGGGTGGTCAGTCAGGCTTGGGAAGATCTGCTCCACTCTGGTTTGCGGAAATGACTTTCAGTGGATGCTGGATCCAAACCCAATTCCTTGTTCTAATGGATATTAATCTAATGGATATATAATGGTAAGTCTACCAGGAAAGGGTTTGTAAAAGGATTAGAGATTTTGGGTGGGGGGCTTGCAGACAGGGTTTGAGTAGGAAGAAAAATAATACATCTAAATAGTTAAATCAATTTCAACAAAATGGGGACACAACAGATGAGAAAGGGAAAAAATCTGGCTTCTCCTTCCTTTGTTGTGAAAAGTAAGTTGGCTCCAGCTATTTTAATAGCCCTACTTGACAAAGGGTGGGGGCTGTTATCCTAGAAGAAAGGGGAATCGTAACTTCCAACAATACAATAAAGCACTGAATGTATCATAAAAAAAATTACAATGCTTTTGTGCCTGACGTATCAGTTTCTTAAGTTTGCCATATTTAATACCAGGATTGTTTTTGGAAGAGGATTTTAAAAACAGCAAATCATTGATGAAATGGATAACTGAATAAGTTATGAAACTATGAAGGACGTGAGTTTAATCATAAAGTATTCTGTGAAATTAAAACATTAAAAGACGAGGAAGGTATTGTAACAAGGTAGATCACATCAATGTTATGGGGTAAAAGAAAAAAAGAAAAGAAAAGTGTAACCAATGCTCAATACCTGCTGCGAAATGTATATATGTATGTGTGTGTGTGTGTATTTGTTTGCTTCTTTTTAAATGCTTTAAATATATGAAACTTAAATAAACTTTATTTTTTTAAAAAACAAAATTGAACAGGATAGACAAGGAATAAACCATGCAAACTCTCTATTGGCTAAAAATAAAATGTGGAGTGAAGAATAGAAGAGAAAAATGTGGAGAGTAGAGTAGAGATCCATTTGCTGGTTGCAGCATATCTTATAAATGACCTCAGCAAACTGATTATGGCCAGCAAGTCATCAAGCTATTTCTAGGCACCTTGTAATGCAGCAAGAATTTCAGCTATGTCCATCTCTACCCCACCAAGATCTGATTAGCATGCTAACAAAGCTATGTGCATTGCCAAAATCCCCCCTCCCAGTGTAATGCTTGCAGCTCGTCCTACCTAACTTCCTGCTAACATTTTTTTTAACTAATTTTAAAAATTTGTCACTTTGTTTCAGGACAGAAGAATCTTGAAAGAAGGCAGTACAGTAGGTATCTATTTGCACGCGATTGCAAAGAAATCAGGAACAGGAACCAGAATTTGTTCAAGGGAATCATTGCTTTAAATAATAAATGAATTGGAGAATGAAGGAAGATTGTGGAAAGAAAAGCAATAATCTAAAAAGAAGAATATCCCCTCAAACTGTAAACATTACTAGATCCAAAGACCAGCATAAAACTTTACAGTATAAGAAACTAGCTCAATACCTGTGCTTCACTGTGAAACTATGTGGTTGGGTTTAGTTTTGGGGGAGGAAAATAAGGGAAAAAATTCTGCCTCTGCCTACCAGCATCCATCGGGTATTCATTTGGCTAGCATCCAGTCAGTGTGTGAGAGAGTTGAGGGCTGTTTGGAAAGTGAAACAGTGTTTGCTGTGTGAGTAAGAAGACAGCAAGGAGCCTGGACATGGCTTAGCTCAACTGTTCTGTACTAAAGCTGGTTGCTGCTGTGAAGGTAAAACTGAAACTGAAATTCCTCTCCTCCGCTTGTGTTTTGCATTTGGAAGAGATTTCTTTTCAGGTGGGGAAGGGGAGTAGCATCAGAGCGTGTTAATAATAATATAGGAAATACTAGTGCTCTGATAGTCATTTCGAAATATTCTTTCTTAGTGAGCACCTAGAAGCCAAGAGGAACGTACGTGCCAAATTTCAAGTTTGTAGGCTTTACTTTTATATATAAAAGCGAAATACTACTCACACATCATCACAAAATCTCCAGAACCGTAAAGCCTACAAACTTGAAATATATATAATATATTTGTTTTCTGAGGTTCTCGCGGGTATACCAGCGAGAACCTCAAAAAACAAATATTGCACCTCTACGGGGAGGAAACCCACCATCTGACCAGGACTTATAAAAAACTTGAAGTCCAAAGAGCTTCCATTTTATGTGACCTTGCATTCCTATGCAACTGCCGAGATCAAAATTTAATTCCCACAAGCTTCCAATTGAAATTCCACACCAACACAGCAGCAACCAAACGCATCCTAAAAAGAACAGAATTGGCCCTAATTAGAAATGAACTTCACACAAAAAGATTTCTCCTAGACCAAATCAACAAAGATCTCCTCACACTTCACCTCAGACAAGATTCAACCCTTACTTTGGGACAAATCCAAACAGCTCGCTGTCTGGAGAGCCGAAACACAGACCCCTCAAGACAGACACACACACCAACAAACTCAGAAAACTACAACAATGCCAGAAACCAACTCCTCCCCCCTCACAGCCACACATGAAACCAACAGTGCACAACATCTCAGACAAGATCCTCACCGAAGCTGAAACCAAGGTCCTTTCTAAAGGATTCAACTTTGCTGTCGCTCCCAAACACATCCCCACAGAAACCATCATATGCGGAGTTGAAACCATCCTGACCAAAACCAACCCTGATGATGCTAATAGAATCAGACTCAAAATCACCAACATCCTCTGCACTAGCAAACCACCCAAAAGCAACTTATCCAAAGAAGAACAAACTGCACTACTTAACCTGAAAGAAGACACCAGCATAATAATCCTACCAGCAGACAAGGGCAACGCGACAGTGGTTATGAACACATCTGACTACCAATCCAAGTTAATCATCTTACTCCAAGACCCCACATACAAACCCCTAAAGACAGACTCCAGCACCTACCTAGAAAAAACCATCAGATCCAAAATAAAAGCCTCCCCCATCAGTGAAGAAATCCAGCAAAGAATCATACCCAGAGAGAAATCATCCAGATGCCCTAAACTTTATGGTCTCCCCAAGATACACAAAGAAGGAACCCCACTTAGACCAATAGTCAGCTCCATAGGCTCACCTCTACAAAACCTAGCCAAATTTCTCGCCAAACAACTACAGCCCTATGCAGAATCCATCAACTCACACGTAAGAAACTCATTCCAGTTCATCAAGATCATAAAGAAACAAAACTTACAACCCAGTGACCTACTAGTGAGCTTCGATGTCATATCCCTCTTCACCCAAGTGCCAATAAAAGAAGCCTTGACAGCCATCCAAAACAAATATAACCCCCCCAAGCACATCCTAGATCTGACCAACCACTGCCTATCCAATACATACTTCACCTACAATGGACAAAAATACAAACAAATAGAAGGAGCACCCATGGGATCACCCCTCTCACCTGTCATCGCTAACCTCTACGTGGAACACTTTGAAACACAAGCTCTAGAAAAATATGATCACAAACCCAGACTCTGGCTTAGATACGTAGATGACACCTTCATAATCTGGCCACACGGGAAAGAAAAACTGAACAACTTCCTCACACACCTCAACAGCCTACACCCCAAAATATAATTCACCATGGAAACAGAAGCTAACAACCAACTTCCCTTTCTAGATGTCTTAGTATACAAAAAATCCAATGGCTCCCTAGGACACACCCTCTACCAGAAGAAAACACATACAAACCGCTATCTACACGCACTCTCACACCACCACCCAGCACAGATCAATTCCGTAGCCAAGACACTCATCTCCAGAACAAAATGCTTAGCCGACGAACAACACCTAGAGACCGAACTACACACTCTCACCGGCGTGCTGACAGCCAATAGATTCCAAAGAAAGAAGATCACCCACCTAAGAAACCCCAACCAAAATCCAAGACAGAGAACAAGACAATGGCAAAGCCCTCCTCCCATATATAAAAGGCACTACAGACAAAATCAGCAAGATCCTCCAAAAACACAACATTAAGACAGCATTCTGCACAAACAGAAAGATATCCACCATCTTAAGAAACCCTAAGGACAAAATCGAGTTAGAAAATCAAGGAGTATACGAAATCCCCTGCACTGCCTGCCCCACCACGTACATTGGACAAACTAACAGAAGAATAAGTGCACGCATTGAAGAACACAAGAACTCAATCAAAAAGGAAGAACCAACCTCTTCCCTGGTCCAACACCTCAAAGCCACAGGACATGAGATTGACTTTAAAAATACCAGAACTATCACCAAAACCGAACACTTCAGCAGCAGAATCATCAGAGAAGCCATAGAGATAGAAAAACACCCACACAGCATGAATAAACGAGATGATACCTCCCGCCTACCAGCCATTTGGAAACCCACCCTTATGAACAGATGAGTACCTAACATGAAGAATGACACCAGACCCACACCCCTGAGAGCCACACAAGATGCCACCACCACACTTCCACGTAGAAAACAGACTCACACCCACACAGAAGTTGAGACATGACCACGAACCAGAAGCCGCACTGCAGCTGCATCACTACCCACTTCAAACCCCTCTGAGCCATACATGAAGCGAACTGACCCCCACCATGAAGATGCAGCACGACCACAAACTCAAAGCCAAACAGCAAAATCACAGCTCACCAGCTCAAATCCCCCAGCAACTAAGACTAACCTGAGCACAACCAAGCCCCCACCTAAACAGAACACGCCTCCAGCCAATCAGAACACAGCCAACCCCCCAACCAATCAGAACACAGCCAAACCCCCAACCAATGAGAACACCCCCACACCCAATCAGAACACAGCCAAGCCCCCACCCAATCAAGTCACACCCCCACTAGCAGTTAAAAGGAAGAAGCAGCTGCAAGCTCACATCACTGTGAGAAGCACAGAGCTGAAGACCAAACCTGAAGATGATGAATGAGACTTCATCGAAACGTTGCCTAGATACTTCCAATCTTACGTGGGAGAAAACCCGAATAACCAAAGATCCACCTATATAATATATATATAGATTTAAAAACCATATGATAAAGAGACAACAACTTAAAAAACCCAGCCAGGGTCCATTCAAAACTGACAAAGTAGGTTTTGTTTTTGTTTTTTAAAGTAAACAGACATTTGTCCCATTTGTTACTGACCAAGTGCAAGAATTCCACCCATTATATCAGGGGTGTCAAACTCAATGCCCAACGCTCAGATCTGGCCTGCGGGGCTGCCCTGAAAACAGCGAAGGACTGTCCTGAGGTGCCTCTGCCAGCAAAAACAGAGTTCGTGAGGGCCACATGAGGCTTTCCCGAGCTCTGTTTTCACTGGCAGAGGGTTACAGGAGCCTGTCGCTGCCAAAAATGGAGCTCAGAAGCCTGTTTTTCATTGGCAGAGTGCTCGGGACACCAAAATGAGTGACATGACAGGGTGGGTGAGCTGGCCACACCCACCCCGGCCCTCTGATGTCAAACACAACCCTGATGTGGCCCTCAATGAAATCAAGTTTGACACCCCTGCATTAGATTGTTACCGAAAACATCTCTCTTCCAAATTGAACAACAATTGATGGAATGCTTTTTTGGAAAGCATGTGGCCTTAACTCTAAGAAACCCCTAAGTTATTTATTTTGTGACAGTCCTGCCTGTTATTGCCCTGAAACCGCTGCTTCCAAGGACCAGGCAGCAATTGAATTCATTTGCTAATCACTTGGGCCAACTATCTTTCCTTTCCCTAGCCGTAATCTTGATCTCAGACAGTGACACATTAGCCATGTCATGCAAAGAATTCAGAGCTTTCCTGCCCGGTGAGAATGTTTTCTTGAAAGCATTTTATCCCTGTCCAAAAAGAATTCTGCTGATTTTCCATTGTTGTGCTTAAGACTCAGAAGTTTGTTTCCCTCCCATTTTGGAGGGGAAGATGCTTTACTTTATGTGTGTGTGAAGACCTCTACAGCTTTAGGGGGTAAAGGTGAGTGGAAAGGATATCCATGTTGTACGAAGTCCAAAAGATGAGAGAAATTTTAACGAAATAGAGGTCAGAGTATTTCCCCCCCCTTCTTCTAAGCAATGGTCTACTCTATTGCACCAGTAATATTCTGGCATAATTATTGTAATTATTCTCCTATTAGTCAATAGAATGTAATGTAACAGTGCTTTTACAATTAGGAAGTAATTCCTGGTTATGAAAGATCAGCTCTGGTTATATTAAGAAAAACAATGAATGCAACGTAAGCCTACATTTAAACACTTCGATTAACTATTAACCATCAGTGTTGTTAATGCTTCTAATCTTTTAATTGGTAGTTCATTCTTGAACTATTGAACCTTCTTGACTTTTGTAATTAACTGAGCAGTACAGGTGGTCCTCAATTTATGACCGCAATTGAGCCAAAAAATTCCATTGCTAACCAAAACGGTTGTTAAGTGAGCTTTGCCCCATTTAACAACCTTGCCTGCCATGGTTCTTAAGTGAATCACTGCCATTATTAAGCAACTCTGGCTTTCCCCCTTGACTTTCCTTCTCAAAAGGTCACAAAAGGTGGTCATATGTCCCTGGGACACTGCAATTGTCATAAATACATGTCAGTTGCCAAGTGTTGTGGGTCAAGGACTACCTATACTTAAAACTGTAGAAAACCATAAGGCAAAAATAAGATAAAAATGTTATTCCCCCACTACAGTAAAAGAAGACTTAGGGAGAAATTTTGCATTGATTTCTTCCCATGATTCTGTTGGAAGAAAATATCCTTCTGGGTTCAGTTCCAAGTAGGGGAAAACACACTGGAAACATGGAGGCTGTTTGAAAAGATGGTTTAATGGTGGACAGGACCACATGGCTTGGAGCTCCAAAGTGAAAAGGACGATTACATGCTTCAAGGCGAAGGAAAAGAGAAGGGACGGCCAAGATACTGAGAGACCCTTATATACTCTCTGTTGGGTCCCACCTTAGTGTTTCCTGTTCCTGTGCAAGAAATGTATCCCATTGGCTGTCAGATTCCCAGGGGCGGGGTCTTACTTAACGTGGTAGGCTTTGGCTGGACCACATGGTTTCACCTGAGTGCTGGCTGATACAATTTTCCCAGGCCAGGTGGTGAAATGGTAGAGGCCTTTATTATGTAGAATACTCTGGCCTAACCCTTAATAGCCCATTAGCAAAGGTGGGGGTGGCTAAGTTTCTGGCTCTGTGAGGTGAGTTTCTGCTTCTGAGTTTCTACTCTTTTTAGGGGGAATATTCTGCCTTTTTAACATTTCCCAGTATATTTCATTTTTCTAGGAGAGGGGTGGGTGCTAACTTCCTATAGTTCCATGTATTGTCATGCTGCTTTGCAGGAGGGAGAAAGAAACAGCTCAGATTCTCTTTCTCTTCAATTAACAAAGGACTGTCCTGGGTCCAAGGGCTTTCTCTAAATGGAAGGAACAATGGGTTAGAACCTTTGTATGGTGAGTCACTTTCACTGGAAAATCATTCATTCCTCTTCTGGTGATGAATGCTTTCTACCAACACAGTAAAGTATGGTAACTTCTGATCAATGAAGGGAAACCACTGAGAGGAACAACAGAGAAACCGGAGGAAAATAGAGAAACTAGATCAATTAGATCAAAAGATCCTTCAGGTACCTCTTTTTTAAAAAGAGGTACCTGAATGATCTTCTATAAACCCAGAATGTGAAGACGTATTTGGTTGCCCTTTACTCAGGGGTGGGGTTGCTGGGGGTTTTCAGGGGTTCGGGAGAGCCCCTAGCTAAGATTCTGTGCAGTTCAGAGAACCACCCCAAATCCCACTCCTGGCTGGCCCCGCAAACCCCGCCTCTCCCAGGAGTCCCCACGCACCTGTTTTGGATGCAGGTAAGTGCAGGGCGCACACAGAGGCTCGGGGAGGGTGAAAAACAGGCCCGTTCCCAGCTTCCAGAGAGCCTCCGGAGTCCAGCGAGGCCATTTCCCCCCTCCCGGAGACTTGAGGGAAACCTCCGGAGCCCGGGAGGGCAAAAACACTCCCCTCCGCCATGGTGCAGGAGGCCAATTAGGCCACGCCCACCCAGGACCAGACAGAGAACACTTTGCTAAAATTTTTGAAGCCCACCCCTGCCTTTACTTGTATTTGAGATTTTTTTAAAAATCCAAGTTCTATAAGAAATAAATTAAATTGCACCCTGTCCAGTGGTGGGATTCAAATTTTTTTACTTCCGGTTCTGTGGGTGTGGCTTGGTGTGCATGGCAGGGGAAGGATACTGTAAAATCTCCAGTCAGAGGTGGGATTTTCCGGTTCTCCGAACTACTCAAAATTTCCGCTACTGGTTCTCCAGAACTGGTCAGAACCTGCTGAATGCCACCTCTGACCCTGTCCAAGAGATTCTTGATTTGAGCCACAGTGTGGCCTGAACAGGAACTGGGGTGGAAAGTTTGCTACCATAGGAAGAAATCTTAGGGCCATCAGAAGGCAGCAATCTTTCTTCACATTCTTATGTGCTTACCACAAATTCCAAAGCAGAATAGTGGTGTTTTCTAACTACATATTTGCTAAAACTAAACAAGGAAGGTTGTGTTTCCACAGTCCCCTGCTTCGCACACTGATAACTGTCGACCTTTAAAGAATTTTGCCTTTTACGGTGACTATATGTGAGCGATAGATTTTAGTGACTTTCTTGTCTCCACTTCTGAGATACCAGAGGAATGGAATTTTGGAGGAAATTCCAATTAATTAGAATCAAAGCCAAGATTTTCAACTCCTCTTTATGGTGTGATTGACTTTCCAAGAAAACACTGCATTGATACCTACCTACACCATATGCTTCCTTCCAACTTGGACTTTTTAACAGTTCCTGGCGGGGTGGAGTGGAAACCCAAGCAAATAATCTGGGTTTCCTCCATGTATATTATTTCAGTCATAATTACTGATGAGCAAGCAGAAAATAAGAAGCAGGTGTTGATGGTAGAGATTGATTTGGAATCTTATGAGGGAAGTCGCACAGTCAAGTATTTCAAACACATATTTGAAATAGTTACTGGGAGCCTCTTTATGTAATGTACTTACGATGTGTAATTCATTGACTGCCTGTAGATGCAAGGTATGGACATATGCCCCAAGTCTACCAACTCAGATCTAGGAAAAGCTTTATGGCAAGAACAAACATTATTGAGGTTCCACAAGAACAAAATCGAATTAAAAGGTGGAGGAAGGAGACCATCGAGCAAGGAATAACATTAGAGGAAGATATGGCTGAAGGGTACAACCTCCTTTCTACTACTTGGAGGATTCTGAATAGGTTGAGGGTTGGAGTGCCAATATGTAAAACCAATATGCTCAAGTGGAAGCTCTTGGTGGATAATGACTAGCTATGTGATGTGGAGAGACACAGATCTCAGCCTCTCTGTTGGTTGCTACTACTAGAAACATATACACGATAATGACTTATTTTTGGCCAATGACAAAGCCAGGAAGGTGGCTTCATTCTAGGGGTTTAGACATGGAAGGAGAAGAATGAGTTTACCCAACACAATCTGATCAGTTGGTTGTCTTCATGGTTAATAGTACATGGAAGACAGCGGAAGAAATACTGCTTAGGGAACAAATAGACAAAAGATGGGAGAGTCCATAGCTGAAGGAAGAAGGTGGAGGAAGAAACTTAGAAACGTAGAAAGGAACTCTCCTAACTTACCAGATGATAAAAGAGCCATGGTGGCAGATTGGTTAGAATGCAGTATTGCAGGCTGACTCTGCTCACTGCCAAAAGTTTGATCCTGACCAGAAACAAAACTACTGGCTTCTTCTGTACAGTACGCTATGCTTGCTTAGTTTAAAATTTCCTCACAAAAATGTTGTGACTAGTTGTGTATTTGCATCAGAGATTGACATACAAATATGTAACAGTAGGATTTGGAGAAGACTATTGTACATTTATCAAAGTCACTCCATCTGTTGAAGACAGTGCTAGCCTTGGTTTTTTTTAAACCATTATATCTGTGGTCTTCCTAACTTCCATGCTTCATCTGAATGTCGAGGAACATAGTAAGAGAAATTCTCCCCTCCCCCTCTTTTTTTTTTTTTTTACACATTAGAAAAACTGGTCACCTGAGGAATCATAAGAGCAATGGAAAGTTCTGGAACAAAAACAATACTATTGAGAGGCGATAGTGTCCTTCTTCACCTCTTACAATCATTTTCAAAAACAACCTTAAGAGAAATTCAAAAGACATTCTTTAGCTCAAAGAATGAAGTGGAAAAAAACAAGAGTTTGTTTCTCAGGGGAATAATCAACTTCTGGCACATCCTTAACTGAAAAAAGAAAAAAGAAAAACAAAGATGAGAAGCTCTCTTTGTTTTGAATCACTTCATGATTCATAGAAATTTTCAGTTTTTCGAAAGCTTGGTCCAGCCCCAATGGTGACATATCACTGCCTTTTGACATACCTCCATGTAGGCAAGGAGTATTTGTTTCCTTTTTATGACCTTTCTTTCTTTGTGTGTGTGTACATGTGTGTTTAGATACACAACAACAGCAGAACAATGGTGAAAAAGGGCAACTTGATTCTTCTTGGGCTTTGAAGCGTAGGAGGCCAGACTAACAATCAGCGAGCACTTTGATGTTGTTTCTTTCCTTATATCTTTGGATTTAGTCCTGAACGCTCTGTGCAGAGGTTGCTATACTGGTCAAGAAATTTCTAAACAGAGGGAAGACATACTCATACTGTATGAAGATTGGCAAACTTATTTTAGCTCTACAAGATAAGAATTTCATAAGATTGGCTAAGTAACCTTGAAAGATTTCAAAATCTTTAAATAGAAAGCCCTGGGATTTGTAAACTGTGGTAAGAGATTGGGTGTGTGTGTGAGAGAGAGAGAGAAGGAAACAGGAAAAGAGAGACTTTCAACTAAAACCACTTCATGTTAAACACATATCGCACCCTAATACACAAGTTGTCAGGATTCCAACCAATGCCCTAATTAAATGATTTTAGACTTCTTGGCTTTGTTCATAGGGAAAATATTTATATGGATGATTATGCTATGTAAAGGATTCAAATCTATGCACCTAGCATAGCAAGTAAATTATGCATGTGTGTATTAAAAAGAAAAAGAAAGTTTTTCAGAAAATAAACTATTGAGAGTTATTTAGATGAGATGGTCAGTGTAGAAATAATAGAATAACAGAGTTGGGAGGGAGGCCTTCTACTCCAACCCAGGAAATGCTATATAATTTATAGAGAATCCTTGAGACCTCCAAGTGGCCTCAAGAACTCTCAGGGAGAATGCTAATGACCAGATGACTGCAAAAAAATACTGTATGATTCTTCCAACCCCCCCCTTCTTCCTAATCTTGTAAAAACTAATCCTTTTATCACTCCCATCATGCTGCCAGAACGATGAAGTTTATTTTTTATTTATTTGATTTGTCAATTGCTTACAAGATAATAGGTAAAAGTATAAACATGAATAAGAATACAGGAAATAGGTACAAATAAATGGGGACAATGGGACAGGGACAGTGGGCACGATGGTGCACTTATGCATACCTCTTACATACCTCTTAGGAATGGGGTGAGGTCAATAGCGGATAGTTTAAGGTTAAAGGAGGGGGGGGGTTTGGGGATGTAACAACAGAGTCAGGTAGTGCATTCCAGGCATTGACCACTCTGTTGCTGAAGTCGTACTTTCTGCAATCAAGTTTGGAGCGGTTTACATTGAGTTTTATCTGTTGTGTGCTCTTGTATTGCAGTTGAAGCTGAAGTAGTCATTGACTGGTAGGACATTGTACCAGATAATTTTGTGTACTACGCTTAGGTCCAACCATAGGCAGCGCAGTTCTAGGTTGCCCAAGCCCAAAATTTCAAGTCTGGTGGTATAGGGTATTCTGTTGCGAGCAGAGGAGTTTAGTAGTATTCTTGTGAAATATTTCTGGACTTGCTCGATTGTATTAATGTCTGATATGCAGTGTGGATTCCAGACTGATAAGCTGTATTTGAGCATTGGTCTAGCAAAGGTTTTGTATGCCCTAGTTAGCAATTCAATATTTCCAGAGGAGAAGCTTCATAAAATTAGATTTACAACTCTTAATGCTGTTTTGGCAATGCTGTTACAGTGAGCTCTGGTGCTTAAGTCATTTGATAGGAGTATTCCAAGGTCCTTGACAGAGTGAGGGTCATCAACAAGGTCATATCCGTCTAGCTTGTATTTGGTATACTGATTTTTTTTACCAATGTGTAGGACAGAGCATTTGTTGGTCAAGATTTGGAGTTGCCAATTGTTTGACCATTCAGTCACATAGTCAAGGTTGCTTAGAAGAACGATAGCATTGTCAGTGATGTTGAATAGTTTTACATCATCCATGAAGAGGATGCAATTGCTTATAAGGTGATCACAAAGGTCATTTATATAGAGTATAGGCTCCTAGAACACTGCCTTGAGGAACACCACTGTTAACTGGAGCAGGGTGCTCCCTATTTTTACTATTTGTTGCCTGTTTGATAGGAACACAGTAACCCACTTATGAAGGGAAATGATGCATCTCATCCACTTCTTGGATGAGAAGTGAAATGTCTTCCTCAAGGAAAAAAACAATCCAGTTGGCTTTTGAAAAGCATACCCTCTATCTCATACATAAATGCAGGGTCTGAATGTCTGCTCTCCACAATTGTTTGCTGAATGAATGCCTCTAACATCGAGCTAGGCAGAGTTTATGATTGAATTGTAAGATCAGAAATGCCATTTGCTGTTTTCTAATGTAAATATTTTAATTGTTGCCAATAGATTCCATTTCCCTCTTTTGATAGGCAGCTGAATCTCAATGGGCTGTTTGTGTTGGCTGTACCTACCTTTTGCTTCAAACACTAATGCTTTATTGAGCGGTGCTTGGGTGATTTTTGATTTGGCAGATAATGGCTATTTTGAAGAAGAAAGAAGATGAAAACATGCTTATCAGTAGGTAGATCACAGAAAGTTTCCACTGGCCTGTAGTGCCCTCATTTCTAATTTCCAGCCTGCCATGAAAATAGGCTGTATGTACTTTTGCAGAGGCCTTTGTTAAACTCATACCCACCATACTAGATCATGGATTGACAATGTGGTGCTCACAAGATACGTGGGACTTCCATCAGCTCATACAATTCAATAGAAAGAAGTCCCGGAAATTGAACTTCCAGTTTGTCGGCTTTGCCAGCGGCAGGGTTCCACGATCCTGTGCGATCCCTGCCGCGGTAGCCGTTTTGGTGCCTCCGATCTGGATGGGTTTGGAGGCTAAGGCTGCCCCGCAGAGGCAGCTGAAGATAGGGGGGAGCTGGTGAGGGGTTTGGGGGTGTTGCAGACCCCCTCCCCAGCTGGCAAAACCCCCTTTTCTCAAGGCGGTCAAGCGGCGGTCTGTAATGGCTGCCACAAAGAAGCCGGCAGCTGGGTAAGACTGAGCAGAAGGAAGAGGGGAGAAAGTTTTCAAGAGAAAGTTTTTTGGCTGATCCAGGACTTTAAGAGGCGTTTAATCCTGAGAACTATGACTTTTTGAAAAATACTTGGTTTCCAGAGGAGAATTTCAAGTGGCAAAATTGAAGTGCTGAAAGGAAAGTTTACCCTCCTTCCCTATGGAATCAACAAATGGCCATTGAGAAACTTGTTGTTTTTTATAAAAGGTAAAAACTTGGCTTCTTGTTATAAGTGGGAAGGGAGAGGACAAAAAAAAAATATATTAAGATTTTGCTGGAGGAGATGCCTTGAAGATCTTGAGACTAGAAATTGATTGGAACAAGGCTGTAAAATACAGATTGGTCTTTTTTTCTTTTCCCTTTTACTGATACCACCCCAGGAAGAGAAAGTGAGAACTTTGTGCGTTGTTTGGACTGATTGATGTCTCTGGGACTTTGAGGAATTTTTTTAACTTTTGAAACATTTTGGTTGCTCTAAGAAGAACAAAGATTGGTTTTATCTGATGATGAACTTAGAAAGAAATATCAAGAAAGTAAGGACGCTGTGAAAGAAGCTTTCCTTTCTTTAGAAATGGCACTTGCTATTTATCAGCAAACACAACAACAGATGGAGGAAATAGAAGGAGAAGAAGAAAAAGAAGAAGAAGACACCATCTTCGGTGAATCTAAAAAATTAACTAAGAGAGAAAGGAGAAAGAAAGGAAGGAAAATGAAGGACTTAAGACTTAAAAAAACACTTAAGAAAGGAAAAAATAAGATGCAAAACCAACTCAATGTTAATGAGCAAAAAGAGAAAGGATTACAACAGAGAGGGAAAGCTAAAAAGGCGGAGGTTAGTGGGGGGGGGGGTAAAAAGGCCAGGGGGGATAAGAAAGGAAGGGAAAAGGGAGGGAAAAGCCACAAAGGTATGAAACAAAGGGGAAAAAGGATTTTTTTTTTAGGGATAAAGCGTAAGGTATAATTTCTTTAAAAAAGAAGATTCTGCAAGGTACATAAGATGGTATTATGTATTAGAAATAGAAAACTAGAATGTTAGAAGAATTGATAAAAGATTAAAATATTGAAATGTTTAGTAATGATAGATTTTAAAATTTAATAAAATTGTAGCACTTTTTTTTTGAAATAGACAATCGGAATGTTATGAGATTTAATATTTAGATTTATTATCTAATTATATTAATTATTATGAATTTATTATTTTTTCTCTTTAAAGCTTAGTAGGTAGAATGTACTAAGCAGATTCAGATTGGATATTAGGTGTTATTTTAAATATTAATTTAGGGGGAGGATAGAAAGGCATCATACTCTGATCAGTGATTTCAGGAGAAATTCTTTTTTTTTTTCTTCTTACTATAGGGAATGAGATAAATGGATAATTTGGAAAGAATGGACAAAAAATACAAATATAATGATTTAAATTAAAATGAATTAAATAAAATAGAAATAAGAAGAACGAAAAGCAGGGAAAAGTTATATAGAAGATATAGAATGGTAAATAAGATAGGTAATGGTATACAAGATGAGCACGAATTTAATTGAAGTCCATACAAAGAGAGGTAATCTGGGGCCAAACTACTTTCTTAAAAGAAGTTTTATATTTTTGTGTTTGTGTGTCTATGTTTTGTTTGAGAATTAATAAAACCTTGGAGGAATGTTGGATGAGAATAATGGTAATCAAGTTAGAGAGGAATGAAGATGATGATTATAAACTGGATAAATATAGAAAATAATAATAATAACAATGAAATTGAATACGAAAAGAGAAATAATGAGAAATTTGTTAAGAGATATTTATATGTTTATATTGAAATGGTGTAAAATAGAATTATGTTGTATAAAATAATATTTTACTTGACTTGTAAAATTAATAATGGAAAGAGGTTTTATGTATTTAATGGTTAATGATGGTTTGTTTGTCTTTAAAATCAATAAAATTTGTTTAAAAAGAAAGAAAGAAAGAAGTCCCAAAAATCTAGAGGGCACCAAGTTGTCTATTGATGAGCATGGTGGTGCAGTGGTTAGAATGCACTACTGCAGGCTACTTCTGCTGCCTGCTGGCTGACTGCAATTTGACTGTTCAGATCTTACCAGGCTCAAGGTTGACTCAGCCTTCCATCCTTATGAATTGGGTAAAATGAGGACCCAGATTTTTGGGTGCGACATGCTGACTCTGTAAACAGCTTAGAGAGAGCTGTAAAGCACTGTGAAGCGGTATATATAAGTCTACGTACTATCGCTATTCCTGGACTGAGTGACCAATCTGAGAAAATGAATTGCAGGCACAAAAGTTCACTGTCTTATGCTCATCGAGTTGGAGGAGGAGAAAGATGACCCAGCTTGATCTAGTGCTGTTAAATTGAACAAAATGCTAATAAATGATTATTATTTTTTAATGTGATGATTGAAGAGACTGAGAGTGGCATTGGTTAGAGTGATGGGAACTTCAGAATTATTTGTGAGATCATTTTAGGAGAGGCAGAATTCACAGATGATTACAAAAATAAAATTTATTATCAGTAGATTCTGGAGATAGCTGTCACAATACTATGGAAAGTTCAATTTAGCTTTAATCACCTTGGATAACTTCATACAGAGGATTGTCAGGTACAACTTGTAGGACCATGGACAGATCCTTTGAAAGCAAATAACTTTGGTAGAGTTTCTCCATGCTCTAAATAGACCTACCATCTTTGTGCCAGCTCTTGTTTGAGTTGTAGATGTCTTTCAGTTTTAAAACAGAAATCAAGTGTTTTATGGCCTGGCTCAGTGGAGTTCAGTCCTTTAATAACAACTGGTTCAAGAAGGAAATATTTTGGGTGGATTGTATTCTGATTCCAGGATTTTAAAAGTCTTGAATTGAAGAATTAGCATTTCAAAATGTAGGTAGATAAGTCTTCTATTGATGCAATTCTCATCGATATCTGGAGGACAGCATATTGTCCAATCCTGCTCTAGAAAATGATTAACTGTAAAAACCCACCAGTTTGATGTTTGAAGACATTTTTTAAGAGTAGAGATCATCAATCAATTTGACTTCTGGAATCAAAACTATTGAATGCTGATCTCTGGTTTAGATTAATCTCTGTCTTTCAGATTTTGAGAAGAGTTGAGTAATGGCCCTAGATAATAGTGGAAGCTTTTGAGCCTTCCTGAAGGATAGCTACCTCAACATCGATTCTCGAAGATAAATAACCAAGGTGGCTTTTTTAGCCTCAGAGGTTAGGTAGGCTAGATTGAGAAAAAAGAGTGTGACAAATGAGATTTATTAGTCAGTCGAGATTTGGACCTGGACCCCTTTGGGGGCAGTCCAATACTGTAACCACTAGACTATATTCTCACAATGCTGCCTCCAGGTTACCTATGAAAGCCTTATCTCAGAGAGATATGTAATCAGAAAATAAAATACAAGCTGAATAGTCAAGATCTTACTGATGACCCAAACTTTGTCAAGGACCTTGGAGTACTCATCTCAAATGATCTAAGTGCTAGAGCCCACTGTAACTACATAGCCAAAAAGGCATTAAGAGTTGTTAACCTAATCCTACGTAGCTTTTTCTCTGGTAATATCACACTACTAACTAGAGCATACAAAACATTTGCTAGATCAATACTTGAATACAGCTCATCAGTCTGGAACCCACATTACATATCTGATACTAATACAATTGAGAAAGTGCAGAAATATTTTATGAGAAGAGTTCTCCACTCCTCTATTCATAGCAGAATACCTTATGCTACCAGATTTGAAATTTTAGACCTAGATAACCTAGAACTACGCTGCATTCGGTTCGATCTAAGTATAGTACATAAAATTATATATTGCAATGTCCTATCTGTCAATGAATACTTCAGCTTCAACTAAAACAATACAATAGATACAAAATAGATACAATAGATACACAACAGATACAAACTCAAAGATAAACAGCACCAAACTTGATTGCAGGAAATACGACTTCAGCAACAGAGTGGTCAATGTCTGGAATACTCTACCTGACTCTGGTTTCTTCCCCAAACCCCAAAAATTTACCTCAGACTGTCTACTATTGACCTCACCCCTTTCCTAAGAGGCCTGTAGTGCATAAGTGCACCAACGTTCCTACCGTCCCTGTCCTACTGTTTCTTTTTTTTCTGATTCGTATCCATTTCATATATTCATTACCATGTTTATACTTATACTTGTTATCTAATAATTGGTTGACAAAATAAATAAATAATAAATAAAATAAATAGTGTTGCTATTTAGTAATATGGAAAATACAGTTGTCATACCAAAGGGCAAAAGAAAGGCAAATGCTTAATATGGCAAGTGTGTTAAAATACCTCCATTACCTTCCTAAGAAAACTCATAGTGTGTCAGAATAACTGTGCGGAAAACTTCCTTCTGTGGCAGCACATAGCCGAATTGGGTACCCCCTGCAGCTTAGTGTGCTCCAGGCAGCTACTGAAAAATCTAAAGTATGTGAGTCAGATGGTATGTTTCATCAGTCAACCAGGCCTAGGTGAATGCCGTTGGATCAGAGTCAATTCAGTAGAAAGAACAGCATATAACATTGCATCTGTGAAGTAGGTTTATGAAATGCAGGGGAGCAATCTTTCATAAGAAATGCCTTTTGATGTGGTGGCTGGCAGCTGAATCTTTTGGAAAATGTAGAAATTAATATTTGGGCAGAAAAAGGTTCAGCCGGGAGATTAAATTCAAAAGGGATTTGACTAAATCTCTGAACTGAATCTGCTTTGCAGTGATTTTGATCAAAACATCAAAATAGATTAGGATGGGATATGATGGGATGGGCTGAGAAAATAATAGAATAGAATAGAACAGAATACAACACAACACAACACATCACAACATAAAACAATACTTTATTTGGCCAAGTGTGATTAAACACACAAGGAGTTTGTCTCAGTGTACATACAAAAGCAACAAAATAATCATAATCATAATAATGATACCAGGAAGAGAAGGTAGTAGAAAAGATGAAAAGGGTAATAGTAATATAATCATACTACATGAGTAAATATACTTACACATAAGACATAACACTTTGGAAATTAGGTGTTCAGCAGAATGATGGCATGGGGAGGAAACTGTCTCTGTGTTTAGTTGTTTTGGTAGGCAATGCCCTGTAGCGCCATCCCGAGGGGACAGATTGAAATGGTTTAAGTCCAGGATGTGAGGGTTCTGAAGATATTTTCTCAGCTCTTTTTCTTACCCATGGTCCTGTACTGGTCCTCTATGGAAGGCAGGCTGGTTGCAATTGTTTTTTTCTGCAGTCCTAACTATCTGTTAAAATCTGTGTTTGTCCTGTTTACCAAACCAAATCAATGTACATGAATTAATGTAATGATTCAGAATTAATTGGATGATCTGACATAATTTGAGTGCTCAACGTCTGGGCAAATTAATCCAAATCCAACTGGACTACACCTGAGGGAGGTTTGCATATTCCTCATATATTTCTGTGTTCTTGGCAATATTTGACACCTACATATACATTCCAGTTGTGATATTTGGAGTGAGAAAAATGATGGAGAACATCTGCAGCTGCCTCAAAAGCTATAACCAAATAATATTTTAATGGGGCAAGAGGGAGGAATTATTAAATACATAGGAAGCAATTGTATTGATTGGATTAAGTAGATACATGCTGTTGTTTTTAACTCAGTTCTAATTTAATTGCAATTAAATGAATCAGGTTTGGTTTTTCTCCTGACATTGCTAATGTTTTGTTCAGGCCGACACATTTAGGGGAAGGTGAGGTCACTAAGAGGCCAAATGTGGGTCATTTCAAAATAGGGTTGCAATGAGTCTTCAATGTCTTAGACCAGGGGTCAGCAACCTGCAGCTCTGGACCTGCTTGTGGCTCTTTCATCCATCTTCTGCAGCTCCCTGTTGCTGGGCAGCACCACAATTTTGAGAGGAGCTTCCTGTTTTGGAGGGGGAAGCATGGCACACCAGAAGGAGACTCTATGTCAAGGAGTGGGTTTCCCGGTTGGGTCCACAATTGATAGGGCTTTTGGTTAGGAGAGGTAGAGGAAAAAGGATGTTGTGCTAGGAGGGGACTCTATGGTGAGGGAAGTGGACTTCCAGTCAGCTCCAGAATTGAATGGGGGGCTTCTGGTTAGGTCCTTTGTGACTCTTTGAGTATCTAAGGTTGCTGACCCCTGACTTAGACCAAATCACATCCAGATGTACCTACTCACCTGGGCCATTATCCCCCTTCAACATTTCATGGTGGAGCAAGGATCGCATTGAGAAGAATCTTGTTCTTCTTCCATGGACCATATATACCATGACCTTCATAGCTGGATGAATATTTTCTCCTGCCTGCTGGATTCTGCATTGATTTATTCTGCCATCATCTGCCCTCTATTGACTGAGCACCAGGGGAGTGTTTGTCTTTTGGTTAAAGATTTACTTAATAGAGGTAATTGGTTCACAATAGGTAGTAGGAGTCTAAAATCTATTAGTCCTGTAAATACACTGAGATCAGTTGAGTGTGATTTTTTTTTTGGGGGGGGGGAGGAATCCAATCGCTCCATGATACTGCTGATCTATTTCTCATGCCTGGAAGTAGAGTTCTAATTTTGGAATAGGACAATAACACCAAAACCTCATGATTGCTCCTCCATTCGATTGCAAAGCCAACTTTTTCTTTTTTTTAAAGCTGGAGAATCCCAACCTATGAAAGTCACTTTTAGGGGACTTCCCCTAAATACATACTGGTATGTATTTGGGAGAGGTTGGAGGTCTTCAGAATTTGGATTCAAAAAATCTACCAGTCCTACCCGTCTCACACATATGCATTCAGCAAGGGGCGCAATTCAGCTGCTATCTGTCTTTTAGTATTGTTCCCAAATGTTACCTGCCCTAGAAAAATACATAGAGACCAGGGCAGATATCTACCTTAAGTTTCACCTTGATATTGGTGTGTGTGTGTGTGTGTGTGTGTGTGTGTGTATCAGGGATCTTCAAACTTGACAGCTTTAAGACTTGTGGACTTCAACTCCCAGAATTCCTCCTCTAGTCATGTTAGCTCAGGAATTCTGGGAATTGAAGTCCACAAGTCTTAAACTTGCCAAGTTTGAAGACCCTTGGTATGTATGTGTGTGTATACACACACACACACACACACACACACACACTGATATAGTAGCTGGGGGGCGTGATGGGCTCAGTGGTTAAAGATGCTGAGCTTGTCAGCTAGAGAGCTAACTGCCTGGGTTTGAGACCCCTGCAACAGGGTGAGCTCCTGTTACTTGCTCCAGCTCCTGCCAACCTAGCAGTGCAAATCATGCAAATGCAAGTAGATAAATAGGCACCACTTCAATAGGAAGGTAACATCATTCTGTGCACCTTTGGTGTCAAGAAACAGTAACATGTTCTAGAGTTCACTGACAGTATGATTGACAGCGAAACATTTACCTTTTATAGTAGTTCCAGGGAAAAGCGCAGTTGCGGATACATATGCATATTTTTGAGGAAGCTAGTATTTTTAAATGAAAAATATTTCTTTATTGTTAGTTTTTGCATCTAACTTCCAGACAACAACCCAGTTTCAGGTAAAACATTTAAATATATTTTTGCATGCAGAAACTAGAAAAGTAGGTATCCAAGTAAGAAAGTTCATTATGCTGCTTAGGGACAACCAAAATAGATACCGGATTCCTCTCCTTCACCTCCAAATAGAGAGAAGTCAATTGATTGAAAAGATTGGATGATAAGATTAAAGAAGGAAAGTTATGTTACATTCCTTCATTTCCAACATTCATGCAATCATTATCATATTGACCTCAAAATGCACCTTAGCTAAATCCTCATAATGATTGGAAATTTGTGGGAATTTCCCTACATCATTTGTGTGCATAAATCAATAACCACTGTTTGCCAAAGGGTGGGGAAGAGAAGTTTTGGTAATACATTGTGAAATTGGGTAAGACTGTGCCTCTGCCCTGAAAGGACATAAGTCTTTAGAGGGAACATGATATTGTTTAATATTAATATTTAATAATATTTAATCACTGTTCACAGATCTTGTCTTTATGGTTCTTATGTCAACTCATAAAACGTTTTTCTATACATGGTTTATAGTTGTCAACAGAAAGAAGGGGGACAGGCAGACAAACACTGAGCCCCACAATGATCATTCCAGCTGGGGGAGAAGGTCTATTTTTCCAACAAATATCTGAGGTTAAGACTACCTAGCAAGAAATTGGGGCCAAAGTTCTTGGGACCATTCCCATAGTAAAGATCATCAATCCAGTCATGGTGCAATTGAAGTTGCCCTGATTGCTAGGGAAAATACACTCGGCATTCCATAGTAGCCTATTAAAACCCATGGTCAGATCAACGCTGAGGCCCCTACCTCGTGAGCCCCCAGTCCTCATGGTCATAGGAGACCAAACCCATTATGAGGTGCAGCGAATCCTTGATTCAAGGTGGCACAGGAGACAACTCCAATATTTAATCAAGTGGAAGGGCTACCCCTTGTCAGAGGCATCATGGGTAAAGAGTAGGAATGTCCAAGCCAATCACCTTGTAGCAAGGTTCCATGCAGTAAATCCAACCAAGCTGGGGGTGGTGTTGGTGTTGTGAGCATAAGTTTCTATACCTGCAATTAATTTGTTTTTGTGTGTGTGTGTCATACAGGTCACCTTCAAGTAGTGAGGGGAGCCGAATGTCAACACATAAAACATTTTCTATTTACATTTTATAGTTGTCAACAGAAAGAAGGGGGGAGTGTCAAAGAGCAGGCAGCAATGTGGAATCGAAAGTACATTCCATTCATATTTTCTTCAGAGACTGATTAGATGACTGAAGCTTCTGCCGTGAAAAAATCTAATTGGAGAGCATGATTGATGACCCTTGGCTATGGATGTGTTTCATTGGAGAATATGAATTATGATACACCCAGAGAGGTGGGGGGAAAAGCAGGGTCAAGGGTGACAGTGAATTACGTGTCTCAGAGTCAGCTGCACCCAAGTCATGTCGACATGTTGACTTCCAGTAAAACCTTTGAAGTTTTGATAGTGTGGCTCGAGACTCATGATTTAATTGGGGTAACTGCCAGAATCCTGACATCTTATATCATGGGGATGGGAATGTGTTCTTATATCATGGGAATGGGTATATCCATTTGGATATAATATCCAAAAATATCTCTCTGATACTATAAAATATTTCATGAAGTGACTGGATAACATATGATTACAGGGCCAAGAAAGTTGAGTCAACCTTGAGCCTGTCGGAATTGAACCCTTGACTGTGGAATGCAGAGTTTACCTGCAATACTACATTCTAACCACTGCACCAGCAGGGCTCCTACCTTACTTGTAGGGGTTCTTGGGCAAAGAGTAGATCCCATATGCTTCAGCTGTCTACTTCAGATATGAGAGTGACATGATCATGCTGGCTTGGATGCTGCTCAGATTAACAAGATCCACATCCAGAAGTTGAGAAGCCAGGACAATCTGGTGATAAATGGACTCTTGGAACATAAATGGATGAAACAAGGGAATCTGGAATTGATGCAATGCTCTACAATAGACATCAGTAAATGTATAAAATTCCAATGGTTGATATACAATCTTTACTAAAGAATTTTTGTAAAGAATAGAAAAAAATACTTTTTAAAAAAAAATAAAAAAGAGAGTAAAGAAAGTTAAGTAAAAAATAGATGAAAAAAAGTGCAAAAAAAAAGAAAAAAATTAACGAAGAAGCAGTTTCATTTTTTTCAATGACAGTTACAGATAC